>VDFB02366692.1:0-46006 GCA_007258455.2 Sequoia sempervirens
AATTTGGATAATGATGATGAGATTGCTAAGATTGATGAATAAGTGCGTAATGAGTTGAATTGGTTATTTCCCACTTCTATGAACTTAGATGGGGGAAACTGTGATGATCCTCCTAATGAGAGTGGACCACTGTGTTGAACCTGGTGATGCTCCTAGTACGACACTTGTTGTAGTCCCCTTGGCTAGTTATCATCCTTCCATTTATGATGAGCAATATTGGGATGCAAACGACCTGCTCTAGGTCGAATCGCATGTGACATACTACTTCATGTTTTATTTCTATGTTCTTTGTATTTTCTTGCACGTAATGTGAACCCTCGTATTGTGTTACTTGGTGCGTCTTTGTGTTTGTGAGTTTTCTTTAGATGACCCTTGTTGCTTTGTTGGCATAAGGGTACAAAGGAAATGAATATGTCATGACATTCTTTTGTTTGTATCTTCATTCTTCTATATGTCAAACTTTATTTTTTATTTGTCTTGTATTTTCCTTTTGGGGATGATGCAAGGTATCGAGACATTTAGGTCTCTTCCAAGTTGACCCAAAAGCTTTTTTGTTATCTCTCTCTATGTGTCATTCCCCCTTTTTGTTCATTGTTCCACAAGTATTTGGAGGATGATTATAGTTCCAAGCTCTATTATATCACTGTAGCAAAGACATTTTTTGAACCTAGATCCATGGATCCCTCAGTGTACCTTTCATGGCATTGTATTCTGGGGGCAACCCCTTATCACGAAGTAGTTTATTTGGAAACATATAACTGGCATAGGGATTTCCAAATAAGATATTGTGATCCTTTGTGACACGACATTTATTATTTTCTACTTTAAAGTAATTGCTCGTAACATGGTGTTTAGCAATTTCTTTAAAGTGGGGGCATACATTAGCATTATCAAATTGGAATTTTTTACTTCACTTTATTCACAAGAAGTTGAACTTAGTGTAGCATTGGCATAGTGTATTGATCATTTTTGTGGCACCTTATAAAAGTTATCAGGGAGTATAGCTTTTTGTATGGTTTGAAAAATAGGTACACACCTATAGACCTGGTGCATCCTTCCCATTTATGCCACCTTTTTGTGGGTACACACCTGGTGCATCCTTCCCACCTTTTTTTTATGAGTTCACACCTTGTAGACCTAGTGTGTGTTTCTCATCTTTGTCTTGGGGGCTCACCTAGTGAATATCAGACTTCACTAGCTCTTATGAGTATATTTTATGAATGCATATCATAATACAACTTGCTAGTCCATATTTTCTCTTTTTTACATTAATTTTGACATTATATGTCTGTGTATCTTGTATCATTGCTATACATGTGTGTTCCTCTGTGCCTATGTTGGTTTTCCATGAGATCATGGATCTTGGGGGCTTGATCACTCTCCTTGAACCTTTGTCATCTTATTTTTCCAATAGTTGTATAATTGGACCTCCCTTGACATATATTTCTCTACTTTAGTGTGAGTCTGAGGATAAGTTCATACTCTCACTAAAGTGGGGGCTAAATGTAGTGTATAAAATTGTATACCTTTACAATTTCACACTATGTTTGGGTCCCTTAATTTATTGGACTTAATTAAGCTTCTAGTTTACCAAATTATGCATTCCAAATTCCTATTCTTACCATTTTTCAAAAGGGGAACCAACATTAAATAAATGGATTCAATAATTAAATTGCCTTGGATCATGTGTGTCTTAGAAGTATAGGCCATGACCCATTTTCCCATGGGAGAATGGATCCCCTTTATGAGCCAGGACCCAAATTAAAATATGTTTTTGGCGGCATTTTAATGATCAAAATTCAAATTGTAAGTGTCAGTTTTTGGAATCTAATTTTCAGGAAATTGGATAAACACCTATAATTACATAGTATTTTTATCATTTGAAAGCTAAGCAATAATTTGGAGAACTTGTGATCGAGCGTTATTGTCAAGAGCATAATAGGGCATTCAAGAGCAACATTATAGTCATTTGTAGCAGCAATCAAGATCCTAACATCTTGTCAAAGTTTATGTGTGTTCATGTTGTCTTGTGAAGGCTAGCAAGTGTTGTAGGTCTTCATGCATTCAAGCAAATCTAGAAAGAAAGATTCAATTCCCTTGAAGTGATGTGTATGTCTTCAGTCCTTCAAGGAAGCTATTGAATGACGATGAGTTGTAGAGATTTGTTCATTCATCATTTCCTTCCTTTCCATTAAGGTTTTTATCATTGATATTGCCATTGTGAAAGTGAGAACACTATTCATGGGGTTTAACTGAGGCGAAGCCCTATATGGCACAAACATTTTTCCCTCTTTACGTATGTGTAGGTTACAGGTTGAAGAAGGATTGAACAAATCTTCAAGAGCAATTTTGCATTGTTACATTTTTTGTCATAATTCTTGTCAACCTACAAAAACTAAGTTACATAATCCATTTTTGACATTTCAAAAAATTTATAGGTGGAAAACAACATCTTAGATCTAGCACCACAGGACTGTAAAATGTATTTTTGGAAACCTAATCAAAGACTCATTCGCCTAGGGTTGAACTAGTCCTTTTGCACATGTCTTAATCAACTTTTGGTGACAAGTATATGCTTTTTGATATCTCCTAGATTTTCCTGCAAAGTGTTGTTACAGTCTGTTTATCTTCAAGAATCTAGATTTTACATATTAGGTCATATAGTTCAATTATTTTAATCATTTCGAATCATTTCTAGATCATTATTAATCATCTTAAGGCCCTAAAGAACCACCATCCCAGGTCTAATTGACTCACCATTGGGGTTGAAAGTCAATCTCTTGGCTTTGTGGTTGGCATTCTAATGAAATCTTGGAAAAGGCCCCTTACATCTTAGGTTATCTGCATTTAGGACCCCCCTTTTCCACCTTTTCAACATTAAATTATGAGGTAGTTAGGAAAGGGGAATTATTATGACATGATGAGAATAAGACATCTTAGGAAGGATAAAAGAGGTCAACAAGGGGTAAAAAATACACAAGTAGGGAAGAAGCCGAAACAATTATATTTCACAATAAAAAGAATTATAGAGTATGCAATTTCTAATAGAAAACCAACCTCTGATACATTCTAATTGGATTACACTCAAGAAAATACCTTACAACCCTATATTTTACTATTTCATGACTATGGGTCAGACACTCCTTCCATAACACATCTTCATGCATAAGGAATAATTAATACATTGTGAGAGAATCAAAGCACCTTCACAAGCAACATCTTCACTAAAAATTCTACTTGAAACATCTTCCTTATAATTGGTGTAAGGCCTCATTGATTGAATTGTATGTCAAAGTAAAAAAATACAATGTATATTAATTTAAAGCTCCTTGCATAAAAGCAACTATTATATGAGTCTAGACTATATCTAGATATTGTAAGTGTGTGAGATAATAAGTTGTCCACTCTCTCTACCCTTGATCTCTATTCTCTCATGTTTCAACCATGTTACAAGCCAATTGAATAGCTTTTCTAGTAATTTAGAACATAATTAGTGAGTCAAAAATCTCTTTTTCATGCTACTGTCTTATCTTTGCATATATTGGGGTTTGTTTCTACACAAAGTTGTCCACATTTTACATCCACCATTGATAGATTTATATAAGTATGATCTACCAATCCATTCTTAAAAGTCAATGGAAAGAGTTTGATAGGGTCCCAAAAATAAACCAAAATGTTAGACGTAATCTAATTTCATGCTAAAGACCAATGGCTAATTACTTAGACTACATAGGTTCTAACATATCTCTATCTCGGTTGAAGGGAATTGAGTACTTAATTGTCCATTTTCTCTACATGCTATTTATTACAAAACCTACTCATGCATACCAAGAATCACATACATAATAGAAAGATAATATTTAATTTAGTATGAACCACATATATAATTCTAGCATCAATGTATCAATTAGTTTTCCTTAGTGTTTAGTATGAGGGGCACATATAGGCTCATATACCCTAGTCTTTCCTAGACTATGTATAAATATGCATTGACAACTAAAATTTAAAATATAATTTCTTTAAAACAATTTGTGAGTTGTATGTATGATGCAGGAGCATTCAGGTCCACATGCAATCTTGCATCACCCAAAAATATTTTGTTTATTTTATGTTTTAATTTATTTTTGATGGTGTTTTGTTTCTTGTTTTGTTGCTTTAGGAGGATTTTTAGAGACAATTTGGGTCAAATTAAGGGAATCACCTTGTAGAATAGCCTATTGGATACCTATAGATTGTTTCAATGAATATTGGGCACAAATTAGCTAAGTTATGGCTTTGCGGGTTTTTGGTTTGCTATTGAACTCTTGTGAAGATTTGTTGTTGAACGACCTTATGCAAGTTTTCAATTTTCTACCAAACTTTATGGATATTTGTTATTGAACCAACCATTTATAGTTGATTTTGATGTATTTTCCCACACAATCAGTATCAATGGGTTTTTCAACACTTGCAAGAACTTCTTGCCCATCTGACTCTTTCAAGAATTTCACATCCAACTAGTTTGGGGGTTTCTCATGGCTGTCAAGATTTGAAAATAAACTCAAGTGGACTAAAAATTTCAAAATTTAGTTGACCGGTTCAGATGAACAATTTTGATGATGACATCAATATTGTACGGTTGTGGATGAATATAACTAAATAGGAGAAGTGCACTATTTAAAAATTATAGTTTAGTAAGCAGAAAAGGATGAAGATGATGTAATTATGATGTCACTTGGTACAGTTGTAGAGTTTTTCTGCCAACTAAACATGCAAAATTTCCTATTTAAAATGATCATTTGTGGATCTTTTGCTTTTTACTGCATTTGTAGACTTGCAACTTGCTACTACATTTATAGACTTTGACCTACTACTGCATTTTTTCATTCCTATAATGATTAAATTATTGTAACAACTAGGATTTTATTCAATCCAACTTCCTAGCTATTGATGCATAAAAGGGAGATTGATACATGTGTTCAAAGATCTTTTTGAAGTTTGAAGAAAGGTGACTGAGATCATATTGATCTATTTTGTACTCTTGTATCAAATTTTTATTGCCTAAAGATAATAAGAATGTGAATTTGGTTGTTCTTGAACATTAATTTGTTCTCAAGAATATTGTATTGGTTGCATGATTAGGCTATATGATAAGGTTTCTTAATCTCAATTGCATCAAGTGGTATCATAGTTTGGTTTTCTCGTTGGGATGTGTTGGGGTGGAAAATGTGTTGTGAGGGTTTGAAGCAGTGAGGGATGTCTCAAAAGCTCTTAATATTTGTTGCAAGTGTGAGGAGTCTTGCAATTACAAAGGGCTAAGGGGGACATTAAAATCATGAGAAACCATTATGGTCGCATGTGATTTTTGTTGCAAGTATGAAGGATTCATGTAACTACAAAGAGGTTGAAGAGGTGAGATCGTGTTGGCTATCCTCCAATAGAGATTGAAGCTAGGTAGAAAGTGCACATGTGTCCTCCATGGTGGAAAGTGGGTAGAGGAAGTGTGAAGAAGTGCATCTTCAAAGGTCTTTGTTGGGTGGAGGATAGTTGTGATTGTGAGAGTTGTATGTGCGGATAAAGATGGTGCAAAGGAAGAGTATGAGGTTAGCCTTTGGTAAGGATTATAGCTTTTGGAGAGGAATAAGGGAAAATTTATATTGTTAATGGTGATATTTTGTTTTATAAGCTTCGAAAAACTATTGTGTAATGAAATTATTGTTGTCATGAGGATTGTACCTGAGTTTAAAACTCAACAATCCTATGAAACATGGGATCATCTTCAAGTTGTGGGTCACTTATGGCAAAGATGAACCTCCAAAGAGGGTTAGTTCCCTTGGTGAACCTCCTAAAAACTACTGCCTCAATCAAGAAAAGGGATAGAAGAACCAAAACTTAAAGATTGTTGATCCTAGGAGGTGATACACCAATGATCTGAGACTTATACCTACTCATTCAACTCACAAATTCTCTCAAAAAATTGCTTTTCCTTATGCACAACTCAATTTTTGATAAAATTATATAAAAAGTTTCAAGGGGAGGTTATGTTTTAGGTTCTGTTGTAAGAAAATAGTGTGTTTTCACAAATACAAACTCTAAAAACAACTAACACAACCTATGACCTACACAAGTTTTTCATATTCTTCCATGAGAAATGGTTGTAAATGAGACCTAACTCAAGGATTCAATATTGAAATCACAAAAACTAAATCAAATCATTCATAATACCATCCAATACATGAATTTTGACAAGGAAAACTTGCTACTTTTTATTGATAAAAAGGAGTTTCTACTGATACGAATCTAAAAAACTACTTGAGAATACATAAAATTGTTGTTCTATAATTCTCAAAATGAGTTACAATCCTTCTCTTTTGCATAAGGTAGAAAGAGGAATGAAAGAATTGCTCTAAAAAGAGCCAAATGCCTTGTCAGAAGATGTTGAGTTTGCATGGATGTGGAACTAGATGTGAAACTTTGGTGATGAAGAGTTGACTTGATCTGTTGACTTCATACTCAAACTAAACTTGAACTGCACTCTAAATTTGCATTATGTTGATGGGAAAGTTGAGTTTAAACACTTTTCATGAGTTTTTCAAGTAGCTGGGCATACAAGGCAAAAAAGAGCCTCTATTTTAGGCCCCCAAACTACCCCAAAATGCATGCATATAGCTCCAAACTCCTCTCAACTCCAGTTGTAACCATATGGGCTTATAAAATAGGTCGAAATTGCCTCTAAGTGCACCAAAATTGAGCATGAAGGCCTCTTAAATTGTGATCATCTTGTAAAACTCCTTGCATGATTATAGGTGTGTGATTTACTTGCAAATAACTAGGCCTTCAAAGGTTTGTATTCTTTTCATTGTGCTTGTCTTTTGATTGAGTTGAGTGTATTCAAGTAGTGACTGTCCTATTTTGGTCTGCCTATGCATTGTTTCCTAAGATCTTCACTTCAAGGTATAGTGAAAAAGGTCATTACTATAGTCTTAAGGCTCAAATCACTATATTGTTGTCCTTTGTCTCAGTGACAAGATTCATTATCACTATCATGTCTTTGTGTTCTTTAAAACCCTTGAAGGGACCGCCTCTTTGTCATTTTGCATGCTTTACACAATTATTAATCATAGTCATTAGGACAACTACACATTGACTGTCATTAACAGATTTAGTCATGAAACCATTACAAGGTACAAATTATTTTAATGTCTTGTGACTTCCCCTTTGATGCTTGAAACTTCTTTCATGATATAAGGGTATATCATGATGGAAATTCATTATTGTCACTATCCTTGAAAACCATGCCCTAGACCTACCATTTATACTCATAAAACCTTTACTATGGATATTCATGACTTCCTTTGAACCTTTGTCATCTCACTTCACACTCTTGGTGACTGCCCCTTCAAGAGATAGCTATCTTTTGGAATGTGCTCATTCTTTGATACATTACTATCCTTAAATTAAAGTGATTGCCCCACTCTTGCTATTATTTTCATGCATTTTTTCATACAAAAATTTCATGTAAATTGAATATCCACTATAACCTATAAACCTTTATCTCTCCATCTATCATTTCTTGCATCTATAGGTTGTCATTGCCTGTCCTAACTTGTACTTGGTGACTTTCATTATTGTTATCCTTGCATCTATGAAAAATCACAGTCCATAGGATTATCTCCATTGATGATTTCATTGATAAGATTACCATTTTATTCAAAACTTCCCTTGAACCCTTGTTATGATTTCTCACAACATGTGGATTGTCCTCGTTGTCTTTCATAATCAAAGCTTTCAACACATTGTCACAAATGTATTTAACACATAGTCATAAAGTTCTTTAACTGTTTCCTCCATGTTTAATCCTTGCTTGACCCCCTTGAATATTTGTTCACTATGGTTTTGAATATGGATTGTCCCTTTTCTTCTTAGTCTTGGAATTCATCCATGTGTTTTCTTTATAAAACTTTGCATAAGCCTTTGATTGTGAAAGCACCTCGTATGAGGTCACTGCCCCTTTTAAGACAATCTATGGTATTTGATGCTTAAAACTCATCATTCGTGACTGTCCTCCATGCATTTATGACTATCCTTTGTCTATTATGCATTTATGATCGTCTTCTGCTCATTATCTAAATGCATGTATGGTGGATCTTTAAAAATCTACAGTTATGGATAAGGAGTGTCCTTTAATTTTGACATAGTCCCTTTCATTCATATGATCTCCCCTTGGTTTCTAAGGACTATGTTCTTTGCAATATACTTTTTCTTCCTAAGACTGCCCTTACACATGTCCACAGGCATAGGAGTGTACTTTTATAGAGTTTGGATCAGACTTTTACAAGGTTGTCAACTTTACATATGGATTGTCATCTACGTAAGACACTATAATCATTTAGACTTCATAGCCACAACCTCCCATCGCTGCCCCTTGTTCCTTGAAACTATCCTTATGATGATAGTCATAAGTACTATCTTTTATATTTGACATATTTCCTTTTACGATAGTTTGCCTTGGACAGTGATTTGACCATACTGCTTCCTTTTGAAATCGATCTCACTAAACCCTAGGAACAAAGGTTGCAATCTTGCAAGTAATGGATAGCATGAATGTAGAGTTTGGATCTTGATTGCATGCTATGGATCTTGATTTGAATGCTTGCTCGAATAGGCTTATTTTACAAGCCTTTAATAATTTTTTGTGGTCTCAACCCATGGTGTTTAGAAAGGATTCTAGGGGGATGTATGTTCCTAACCCACTAATGGTTAGGGTAAATATGACAACATTGTTTTTATCCTAAACACAATAGAATATTACAATTCATGATTAAATTACCCTCTTATTATGTGTGTTACAACACAACACAAGGAGTATTTGAATGGAAATAATAAAGAAAAAATGGAATACCCAATTTTATGAGTGAGTTATGATGCACTTATGACAAGTGAAAGAATGACAAAAAAAATTCTACTACATTAGCCTTCCCAGGTGGTCTTGGATGCTTGTGCAATGCGTAGACATCTTAATCATATAATATACTTAGAAGTTGAATGGACATTTGTGGTAGGATTTTATTTTGATATGGTTTCTATTATATGTCATATAAGTTGGTTAGAATCATATTAAATTACTCCTTGCATTCTATAGCACAATCTTAACACTTAGACAAATCAATTCTTTGAGCCCCATCCATAATGAATGACCTACATCCCAAAGGAATTTATGCGGAAAAATGTTGTTCACAGACCAAGACATTTTTCAATGTCTACATTTTGCCCCTCTTTGACATAATGTGATTTGAGTGTTGTGTCAAAGAATAGTTAAGAAAATATTTTTTAGATCATGCCCCAACATGCCCCAGTGAAGGCATAATTTTTACAAACTTTTACAAATTTTTACAATTTTTCTTTTTTTGAAAAAATATGAAAAAGTTTTCCAACAAGCAAAATTGATGCACTAAAAAGAAAAAGTTTCAATTTTAGGCCTCCAAGAAGCTCAGATTAGGGTTTGGGTTCAACATTTAGCATAGCCAGTGAAAAAGGGGCAGTAAAATCCCATTTTAGAAATGTGTAAATGTGATTAGGTTGCTAAAAATAGTCATTTGTGCATTTTAACCTTGAGTGAATAGTGTGTGTGAGAGAAAACCTAATACAGAGCTCATGTCAAAATGTCTCCAATTCCACATGCTGCGCACTGTGGGTATAGAGTCAGGACATACAGACGACTAGAGGGCTTGGGGGATGCGGTAAGTGCACTATCCTTTCCTTGTGATTTTTCAATTTTTAGAAGACTCAGGGCTCCAAAAGGGGGCAAACAGATGCATCAAACCCCATAATGGTGCACTCCCCAGTAGGAAAATGAAACAAAGAGGTCTCAGAGTGCCACCTCTCCACCAATGCAGTCATCATGGCTCAATGAGCCCTAAGCAATGACAAGTGAGTGATATAACATAAACCCACAACATCAAGAAAGTCTCTTTGTGTATCATCAAAATCGGTCAACCCATCCATCAACCAAGGATGTCGCTCTCGCATAGACAACAAATTAAGGACAACCTGCAACCATTCAATGCACAACGTTAGGACTTTTTTGAAAATTCAAACTAAGGCTAACCTTTGACAATCAGTTACTTTGAAGCATAAAGCAAACTTTTTCTAGGCAATAGCAACAAAATTTTGTAATAGCACACTTATTTTAGGCAATAGTGCAAGTATTTTGCAATAGCACTAACATTCTTCAATAAAAATAGTTGAACTTAAGTAATCAAAGGAGTTAATATAAGATCTATATATGAGAAACAATAACCAATGGGAACCAATTGGTGGGATTTTTTTTTTTAAATTACATCCTCCGTAATTCCTTGGGGATGTAGGTCATTCATTGTGGATGGGGCTCAAAGAATTGGTATTTCTAAGTGTTAAGATTGTGCAATAGAATGCAAGGTGTAATTTCATATGATTATAACCAACTTATAAGACAGATAATAGAAACCATATTGAAATAAAATCCTACCACAAATAATATCCAATCAACTTCTAAGATTAGATGGTTGACTTCATTATCTACACACATAATAAATGGCTTATGCACAGTGCAAATGAATTAAGTAATGTAATGAATTAATATAATTGCCAATGCATAAATTATAAATTATTATCTAAGCATATGTATGATTGTTATTATTAAATATAATTTCCATATGTGATTACTCTATTTTATCTTATTAGTATGAATAATCATTATATTTATGCATCAAGTAGGCCAAAGTCACATAGATGTACTCTTTTCCTTCTAGTGACTGACATATCCTATTGCATGCCACTTCCCTTTATGTATGGCACCTCCCAAAAATAAAACCTTGTCACTAGTCTTGATCAACACAAGGGTGACTATCCATATATACTTCACCCTTCATGTCCATTTGAAACTTTTCTCTCAGGTAAAGCTCTGCACTTTATGTCTTTGATGTCCCTATCTCACCAACTTCCTTGACACATTCATTTAGTACATTTAACTTGCCTGTCCTTACTTCTTTACCATTGCATAGGATTTTTCTTTGGTGTTTGATGGCCACTTTCTTCATTAAGGACTATCCTCTAGCATTTTATGATTGTCTTTTCAAAATCAACTTTGACCTACCATGATGCCATCTTACTTGCTATAATGACACCTTCTAATGGATTTCTCATGATAACACCCTGCCATGAATGATATTGACTGCCCTTACAAGGTCTGCCCTGCCATGATTTCATTGGATGCTTGGGGTTTTTAAGATGAAACCTTCTATACATTACCCCTCACTGTCCTTTGGCTTTGACTGTAATCATACAAATTCTGCCTTTTGTGAATTCCACTTATAACCCCTTCAATGCTCTAACTTGCAACTATTATGGCATCTATCTATGCTTGAAACTTAATGGAATCCTTCAATGTCATTGCCCTTACTTGTCTTGAGCTGTCCTTTTAGGATTTATCCTTACTGATAATGATTGTGAAAGAGGATTCATGAAAATGATCTTATCTTCAATGAAACTCATGGTATGCCCTCTTAAATGGACTGACCTAAATTCATTGTAAAATTGTCCTCTTACTCTTTCTTTAACTTTGTGGATTGTTATGCTTTATAATGGTTGTCCTTATCATTCCACAGTCATATTACTCTTGACCAACGTTGCCCTTGGAAAGTCCTTGTCATTGCTCACTTTCCTTTAGTCTTAATGCCAAAGTGGCTATCAAAGAGGACACACAATCATAAATGATTGTCCACAAGGTCTCACTATCCATCAAACCCTAACTTTAATGCCTTTAGCTCCTAGAGATCCTCACAAGAACATCAAGTAGGGGTTTGAGTGTATCTTTTTATAGAGGTTTCGACAAGGAACAAAGTTTCATGATCTTTATAGATCTTTCCATGGATAACTCTGTATACTTTATCATTCTCAAGGAAACTTTAGAGAACACACGTTGACTCAAAGCCCTCCTTACACAAACCCAAAATAATACCACTAATGAATGTTTAACAATGCTAAACCAACATTGAACTATTATAAATATTGTGATGCTACTATCACTTACAACATGTTTTGTGTTTTCAGTGCTCTTTAACACTAGGGTTCCATTAGTCTCAAAACTGAAAGGAGGGCAATATGTTGGGCTCAACCTTTGTGGGAGCCACATTTTCTCAACATATTACAATTCCAGAGTAGGGTTTGGAGTGTTTGGTTTCTCTATTATGATTTGCAAAGTATACTAGTTTGAGCAATCATTTTCTATGCTTATCATCACTTCAAATATCTGAAAAGAAAAAGAGTAAGGGTTTCAACCTATAGACCTATGTATGAAAGGCTCCAACTTGATCATTGCATGGCTAGGTGTGGGAAAAAGTCTCATACTCCAACTACAACTTTTTAGTTTTTGTTCTTGGTGAGATAGCTCTTGAAAATACTCCAAGTCTTCATGCAAATTGCTTCCAACTCCACTTCTAGCAACAAACACAAACCCTAGCTCCTTTCACGTGAAGTTTTTCCCTCTTCCTCTATTTTCAGTAACCAAAACTTAAGAGTTCTTAACCTTTACTTTGCCTGCTCAATGTGATTTTTATGCTTTTTTCTTAAAATTTCCATGCAACTTAAGCTTTGCTCCTTGTTTTGGCATGAAAAACCTCTTTTTGATTTCTTGGGGTGATTTCTTTGCTTTTATTTTTTTTGCAACTTAAGCATGCCTTGTTTTTGGTGTGGAGTGAAACTTTCCTTTTAAAATGTTTTAAACAACAAAAGGAAACTTAACCAAGCTTTGAAACATTTAGAACATTAAAAACCTTTTGCCAACCTAAGACCCCAAAAATTATTTAAATGAGATATTTAAATAATGCCAAGGGTTTTTAAATAAAAAAATGGACTAAAATTATAATAGAAAATAAAGCATGTTGTTGATTGTGGTGTGTATAAGTGTGTTTAGGCTATGTGATCAGGATGCTTGATAAGGCCCCTTAATCTTGTTTGCATCAGTGTGTCCCAAAATATAATCTATGCATGATTCATCTCTACCTATACTCATGCATGTGTACAAAATCATGTTTAAGCTATCTATAGCTAGATGGATGTAATGCCCACATGTTTGTTGTCCTAAGATGTCTTGGTTTCGATATTATTTTTTGACTATGTATCAAGGGATGTATAGGTCATGCTTGTTCTTGCTGCATTGAGTGGCATATTATCTTTATGAGATGTATTTTGTGTATTTTTTATCACATGTTTAGACCACCCACATGTTTTGAGATGGTTTTCCTCAATATGTCGATTGTTGGTGTTTTAGCTTAACCATGTCCATTGATAGTAATTGTTGTGATTTTGGTTTGCGTGCATGGAGAAGCATGCATTCCTTTTGAGAACTTGATGTATTTTACTACATGTATCTTGATATGCTTGTGTTATGTTTTCTATGATAGATTCATAGATGTGGTGATTTAATGATCAATATCTAACATTTTAATTGGTTATTGTAACTTCAAGATTATATGATATATGTGATAGTGAACTCCACTGGATGATTTTTATTTGATTAAATTATTATATATATGTGGAGCAAGTACGCTTGACATGTGAATCAACTATACAAGAATGATTACATGGCTATTTCTCCACCTAAATTTGTAGGTCCAAGTTATTCTCCAATGGTGGTTAATCAGAGATGTCATTTTGGGATAATGTGTATGGTAACCACTATTGCACTCAATTTGAGTGCAATATAAGCCCTATGTTTTCCCTTATGATTTTGGATTTGAATTAGTGGCAATTCAAAATTTCATGTGTTGTGGAAAAATTGTATATGCGTGAATTGTTGTTGTGGTTGTTTATTTTCCTATTCACATGCAATTGTATTTTGAAAGTAAATATTGCATGTTAACGATGCTTGATGCATTGAGAATTAGAAAATTGGAAAATAAAAGAAAAGGGAAAATGCATTAGAAATGATATTTAAATCACTGGAAATAGTTAAATTGTTATTAAAAAATTATTCCTTGGGCTTTAGAAAATTTATTAGGATAATTAAATTGCCTTAGAAAATATCAACTGAATTATTTTATTTGCCTTTAAAAAATAAATAATTTAAGAATTTTCAAGTTGGAAAATTATATTTTGATGAAAATAAAATAAAAACAAAAGAGAAAATAAGAAATAGAAAAAAGTGAAAATGAAATTAGAAAATGAAAAAGGGGAGATAAAACAAAAAAAAAATGATTTTCATTTATTCATTCTTTCATTTTTTTAAGATGCTCTCTTTGTCTCTCAAACCCTCTCCCTCAAAAAAAATTAAATGGAGGGATTTTCTTGGATTGGGAGATGAATTGCAAAGGGAGGATTGAAGGTTTCCTTGTATTGCATTTTGATTTGCTTCTCAAATTTGGAGGAAAATTGGTAATTTTGTGAGTTCATACTTGAGGTAATTCTCCTAATTTCTCCATGCTTTGAATTATTTCTTGAAATGTTTGCCATTCTTACCCATATGGAGTCATACATCCTCTATTTTAGGTTTAATTTCTTACATTTTAATTGATTAAAATTGATGTAGAATTTTGAAAATTGTCCAATTTGTGTCCTCATTATTTCATTTTTTTTTTTAAATTATGAAATGTGAATTTTAGTTCAAAAGAGTGATGTTGTTCACCATTGAAACCAAAGGGTATATTTAAAATTTGTAACTTTTAATTTTGAGATTTCAACCATTCAACAATGGAATTTTTTTTATTGTTTTTCATTGGAAATAATTTTAGAAAAAATTATGAATGATTTTGAATGAATTGGAATGAAATTTAAAAGAGGTATCCTTAATGTTTTTTGATTTAGAATCTTTTGAAACCATGTTTAAATTTTTTGTCTTAATTTTATGCATTGAAATCCATGCCACACCCAGATAGTGTTTTTGCATGAACCTAGGATTTGAGGTATAGGGTGTAGGAAAGGAGTGGCTCTTGATGTGTACCTAGATAGAAAGTGATCCTAGGATATGATGGGTGAGGAGCTACTAATTTAGTGATAACTAAATAAATTCATTATGTAGTAAAAAGAACTAAGATGCTAATGTCACAACACATTTGGAGTGCTTGTAAAGGCTCGATATGAGCTTGAAGGACACACTGCACTTAGAGGTTGTTGGATATTGTTGAGGGCATGACACTCTTTGAGGTTCATTTTTTGAGTATCCTCACAATGCAATTGACATGCATACTCAATCTCACTTAGCCATCACTTTGAGCTATTGTGATGATACTCCTTCCCTAGCCCCTAGGATCCTCATCCTTGATGTTGTTGGACTTGGTATCAAACATGATACCATATCTAGCCATGTTTGTGTTAGATGAGATAATTTTTGCACGTATTCATGTTTGTGTTGTATGTTTCCTTGTTGACATGTCTAAGCTATGCCATCTAGATTATATCTTATGCTTATTGTTGGTGATGGATTCCCCTTGAGCATGTTATTCCATGATTGGTACATTACACTTGTTGGTGTGCATGACTTGATGTTTTATCTCATTTGATTCCATGTGGATATTATGATTGTTCATCTTGATTGGTGTGTTTGTGAGCCATGCTCCTTTATTTTGTGTGTTGTGCTTGTGCCCAAGTGACTATCTCCTAGCATGGTGGAGTGGAGCTAACTGCTAAGGGTGCCACATGGATAGGTGGCATGGAACCATTGTTGGAGATCAAACTTCTTGGAGGCTTCATTTGGAGGAGCTCTGGTTAGTATGCAAGTGGAGATTCTCTACTCCTTACTTTAGATTTATCATTTCATTGATATGATGTAAAATGCTTAATTTAGGACTTTGATCCCTCTTTATAAATTACACTATATTATTTGGAAACTCCTATTGGATGGATTGTAAACCTCCCATATAAGTGGTGATGATGTTATCTTTATTTGCATGCTTTCTTGATGTTGGTGTTCAATGATTTGTCATTTCATATGCTCTTTATCATTTTGGTTATGTTGGTAAAACAAACACAAATATTTTTTTTATTAGAGCTTAAAATGAATCTCTTGTGTTGGAAAATATTCAATTTTGTCTTCAAGTGTTGTTTAGTTGTCTCCCAAGTTTGAGTTCTGTGTTGGTAATAACTTGCCACGTGATGGTATCATTTAGGTTATCCTCTTCATTGAAGGACCAATAGGGTGTATTGGGAATGTTTTCCCTTGTCCCTTGTGTCCTTGGAGTCATGTTGGTTTCCCCTATAGGCCTCCTATCTTGAGGAGAGTGTCTCCTTTGTTAGTCAATATGTTGGAGATTAGACGGGGTTGACCATATAGTCTCTTAGTCATTTATTATTATTTTTTGGAGTCTTTTTATGTTAAACACTCTTATTGTTGTGAGTACTGAGTGTTTTCCCTAGGTATGAGACCTAAAATGGTCATGTGTTTAGTCTTTGGCCAAGGCTATAGTGCATGATTAGGACTACAACACCAATTTAGGACTCTAGCACATATTTTGGACACCTGCACAATTTTAAGATTGCAACACATTTTTGGGACACCTTTGGAGTGGTGCACTAGTGTCCTTGGGTGCTAGTGTCCTTTCTAGGCATTGTAGTCCTCTAGCACACTATTGTCCCCTTTTTTGGTTGAATAATGGGCTCTTCCGAGCATTTCTAAGGGAAACCTTGTATATAAAAGTTGTTTCCCTTGGCCTGGTGGGTCTTCCCATATTGTCACATCATTGAAAAGTATCATACCTTGAGAGTATGACATCTTTTATATTGGGAAGGATGCCATTCCTTGAAGTGACTCGTTGTTGTTCTAGTTGGTGGAGAGCTTGTACTTCCTAGTAAGGAAACCTCTTATGAAGGTTTTTCCTTGCATGTTTAGGTGTTTTGTAAATCAATATTGAGTGGATTAGAGGTGGTTGCTACCCTCATCCTACTCATTTGGGAAATTGGTGGTTGTTTTGTCTAGTCAAGATGTAATATCTCCTAGTAATTATGTTGTTTAAGTTTCCTTGGGTGTTGTGAGTGTCTTGTAAGTGTGTTTTGGTGTGAGTGCAAGGTTGGTGACTCCCTCATTCTACCCTTTTTTTGTGTTCATGAGAGAGCATGATCAAGGGTTAGTACTCGATCATCATTGGATATCAATCTACCTCTTATAGGTTCATTGTGGTAGTTTCATCCAATGGTTGGTAAGTCTTCCATTAGTGCCACCTTGCTTGTAACAATGGTGAGGTTGTTCTTGTTGTTAGTTTCCTTGTGTCTGACATGATACTTTTGTGCACATTGGTGTGCAATATGACATATTGTTGTACCTTGGTCATTGGTGTCATTCTTTATAAAAAAATGTTTAGTTGCCTAATGTCCTAGGTATGTGGCTTGGTATTGTGAGCAACGAATTAGCACGGGCCGATTACGCTTGATCCATGAAGAATCAAAGCATAATGAAGCCACTAATGTTAATCTCAACAAGATCAACCAAGTGTAAATTGAACCAAGCATCCATTAAAACCAAGTATACTAAACTATGAAATCTTTAAAAATGCCTACTCTAATCCATTGAAACCTATCCCATTACAGGAGTGGTGTCGCGTTGATGTGAAACGACGACCCTTTCCCAATCCCGTGGATAAACGAGCTTGTTTCAACCAGTTTTATTGAATAAAACTAGTGAAACCCTTGTGAGATGTGTATGAAAACATGATTTTAATCTAAATGAGCATTATGCAAGCTAATTTAACAAGATTTTATGCTAAAATGATGAAGATATGTAAATGCTAAGCTAGTCTAGATGGAATCTAAACTAAAAGATTCAAACCCTAATTAATAAACAAGCTAAATGGATGCATTATATGATCATGGAAGCCATTAATGGAAGCTTAAACTAATTAATGCAATTAATTAAAGCTAAAAGATACTAAATATGTGCTAAATATGAGTGTGAGTGTGAGTGATTTTAACAATATAACTCTGGTGTTATAAGATGGATCCTTTTGTCTCCAAACAGTGACCTATTTATAGGAGAGAATTTGAGAAATGGAGGGTTGTGATAAAAAAAACTAATCAATGGTCAAGGATGAAAGAAATTGGAGGCATGGATCATGGATTCTCATCAAGGGATGGGAATGAAAGACGAGATTTAATCAAGGGTTCTCATTCCTTCAAACAAACACACTTTTGACCTATACAAGAGGTCACAAGTTACTTTGCACATGAAGTCTTGTAAGAACATTCCCTTTTTCAAATGAGTGAGGAGAGAGAATATTCTCATGGATGAGGAAAAAAGATATTTTAGCAAATTAAAACAAAGTTTAATTATGTGAAAGGGGAAGGAATATTCCAATATTCCTTTTGGAGGAATGTGCAAAGGAGGAATATTCCTTTGAAATATTCCCTTGCAAGTGTGGGGGAATTAGATTAATTAATAATTGACAATTAAACGATGTTAATTATGCAATTAGAGGATTTAGAAGAATTAAATGATATTCATTAAATAAAATGATTTAATGAATGGGGGAAAGGTGGAAGGACATTTAATTAAATAAATTAGGGTTATTTAATTAAATAAGAAGATTTACGGATTTAAATTAAATAGTTTGATGTATTTAAATTAATAGGACAAAGTGTTAGCATGGAAGGGGGTGAATTAACCTAATTAGATTAATTAGGTTAATAGGTGCAAATGATGTAATTAATTAAATAGCTAGGATAATTTAATCAATTAAGCGAAAAGATGATGGGTTTTAGGAGGAAATGATGTTAGTATACCTGATTCAAGTGCATGATATCATTCAGGACATTTTTTTAGTGTCTACATTTTTCCCCTCTTTGAAGCGAGGTACCTGCTACTTTGGTTCAAAGACTGACACTCTTCAGATGAAAACTACTGCCCAAATCAAGAAATAATTATTTTTATTTTATGGATGCCCTACCATTGCCCCATCGGAAGGAATAAGTTGGTTCCCTACCCCCTTGAGAAATCGGGCGAATATTTTGAATTTTGGGTTGATTTCTTAACAAAGGTTAAAGGCTGCCCTAAGGGTCTAGAAAGGCTTCAGGATACAAAAAAACATGCCAAAAATGCAAAAAATGATGTAAAATAAGCTCAAGTTTGGAAAGATTGGTGAAATTGATGAAAAACCCTAGCTTGATGGTTAAATTAGGGCAAAAAACCCTAATTTGCAAGCATAAATAGGCGAGGAAGGGTCACTTTCAATTTATTTGTGCATTCACACTATTGGTGTAAATAAAGTCTTGTACCTAGTTAATTCATTACTAGGGGACTTATTTACACATGTTAAGTTTACTTAGGTCCTAGGAAGGAATATTTCTAGAAGGTGTTAGTTGTCATTAGTTGTTATCTTATCTCTTCACTTGTAACACATGTGAACCTAGGTAAGTGTGATTAGTTGTCTCATGTCATATGATTAAGACACTTCTCATAATCCTATGACATCTTGCATCTCACCTTGGCTATATAACCAAGGGGTCTCTACTACATTGATCATCACAATATCATTTGAAACATATTGATAAGAATACAGTTTATTTTTGTCACATTCTATTCTCTCTTTTTGTGCTTTCCATTTGGTCTCAAGATCTTGGCAGTCATAGCCAATTTTAACATGGTATCAGAGTGGGTTCGGTGCCATTGGATAGTCTTTTTCTGAAGAAAGATCTGGGGGGGTTCCATTTGTGACTCTTTATTTTAGGTTCAAATCGGAGCTTGCTAGTGCAAATTTAAGCTCACCATTGCATTTGGAAGGTTCGAGAAAGTTGATTTTGCCTTTTGTTTCATCCAAATCGGACTTACGAGGCCAAATCTATGAGGGTTTGAAGTTGAAGAACGGTTGTTAGATCCAAAAGGTAGCTACATTTTTTGAGCATTTTGGGTCAAATCCGATCCTTCCATCACATCCAAAAGGGCCAAAAACCCTAAGATTGACTGCCAAATCGTCCAAATTGGAGCAATTGTCCGGTGAGGCAATATTTTTTTTGCCTAAGGAGTCGTATGGCCTCCCAAGTCATCATAATTATTGCATCGGGTATGATTGTAGAAAGAAAATATTCTTTAAATCAGTTAAAGTTTTTGATTTTTTTTTGAAAAATTATATTTACCAATTTTAATATTCAGCAAAGTTTTTTTATTGAAAATTTATGTAATAAAAATAAAAAAGGATGAAAGATTTTTTGCAAATATTCTTGCAGTACAAGATACCTATCAGGCTTGCCATGTGGCAATCACACAGTGGCTTGCAATACAGCCACGAGCCCCACCACCTTGCTGGGCAAGTAAATCCGTGGGCCCCGTCCTTCAAAAAATCTGGCGACAATTTTAAATATCAGCGATTATTCTTCAAAATAAAGTAGCGGTCAAATCACTTGAATTCGATAGTTGCTATCAAATATTCTGGCTTTTTCAAAGATTCAATCACTGGAAAAGCATATTCCAACACATATTTCATCCACAAAGAGCATATTTTGTGGTGGCAGGTGAATGAACGTCAAGTTTATGCTCATGATGGGTGACGTCAGCGCCACATCATCATTTTCTAAAAAAAATTTGCCCCCCTCTCCAATGAAGTTTTTGATTTTGCAGTCCGACTTCAAAAGTCCATAACTTGCTCATTTTGATTCCTTTTTTCGAGCAATTTTTTATTTGGGCTAATTTTTTGCACTCTTTGCAGTGGTGCAATCAATTTCTAGTTTTGGTGCCTAGTTTTTCTAGAATTTGTGTTGGTGCTTCGTCCTTATTTTGGGAACTTTGGGAGCTCATATCTTGTTCCTACGGTAACATTTTTGGGTGCATTTTTTTTTGAAAGTGCATAATTTTTCATGTCATTTTTAGTGGTATGATCAGATTGTTCTCATTTTGTACCAAAAAGCGTACTTGAATCTGTGGCCTATTTTGGCATATGTAAGCACTAAGATCAAGTCTAGCTTGTTGTTTTTGGCATTTAACAACTGTAAAAGCACTAAATGTAAAGTGCCACAAATTAGATATTTATTGGGGGCTTCTTGATTGAGCAATTTGGAGGGGGTCTCTTGGTGCATTGCTTTGATTTGTTTGCTTGTTCTCTCTTGTTTTCATGGATCATTCTAAGGTTCCTTTGCTCACATAATATAATTATTCAACATGGCATCAAAATGCATGGAGTATTCTAATGATAGAAGGTCACACTCTATATGTTGAAGATAAGGTACCCGAACCTACAGATGCAGATAAAAAGTTAAAATGGATGATTAAACATACCAAAGCTCTTGGATGTCTTCATAGACTAGTTTCTCAAGATTTTTTTATTTCAAATTGAATCATGTAAAAATTCTAATGAAGCTTGGGAGAAATTGAAAATATTGTATGGTACTACAGATGAAGTAAGAGGCTATCAAATTGATAATGAATTGATGAGCCTTGATCCTAAGAACTTTGACAACATCCAGGACTACATCACTAAGGTTAATGATCTAAGAGAGCAATGTAAAGAATGTGGAATTGATAAGAAGGACATTCAGTTGGTCTACAATACAATGAACAACCTTGGTCCCGGTTATGCTTCTTTTGTTTCTAGCTTTCATACTCATAGATTGACTATGGGGTCTGCATATACTACATCTTCATTTGCATCATTTTCTGAGATGTTGATACATGAGCAATGAAAGCTTATCTCAATGGGTCTCATCAAGACTTCTAAATCCCAGGCATTGTTGGTTAGCTAGGTAAAAGAATCAGAATCAGATAAGAAACAAAAGAAAACAAAGAATAATCCACATTCAGATCAAGCAAAGAAAAAAATCCTCTTCTAAAGGAGGATCATCTAAGAAGGAGAGGCCTACTTGTGCATATTGCAAGAAGGCTGGACATGAAGAACACTATTGTTATAAGAAGGATATTGATGAGTTGAAAAATCTTCTAAAAGAGAATCAGATTGATTTTCCTTCTAGAATGTTTGGATCTCCTCCTCCTTCAAAACAGTCTAAAAAGGACAAAGGACAAGCTTCAACATCAAGAAATAAAGGACAAACTCTTTGTGATTTTTCAAGTCCAGGATCAGGGAGATGGCTTCTAGATTCAGGAGCATCTCATCATATGGCGTCTTCGCAATCTATTTTCTCTTCTTTTCAGCTTTGTACTATGTCTCCTATCTTGATGGGAAATAATACATACATGAGTGTAACAGGGAAGGGATCTATTAGATTTTGGGACAACACTTTCCAGGATGTTTTGTGTGTTCCTCATATGATGAACAATATTCTTTCCATATATTAGATTACACATGGTAGAGATGGGAGAACTATGGAGTTCACTTCTGATTCGATCATCATTTGAGACTTGGAGACTCGAGAGATCATTGCTATTGGGGTGGTTGATCATTCATCTCGGTTGTATACCTTTGCAAATTTTGCTTCTGATGACATTGTTCCTTCGACTATTGATGACAAAAATTAGTGGCATTGATAGCTAAGAGGGACCATGAGTGCCAGCTCAGGCATACCGTCAAGATGCAGTTGGCATAGGAGGTCGGGCAATACCAACAGTTAGAGACTATGATAGCTGCAGCCCAGGGGCAGACAATGTCTGCCTGTTTGTATAGAGAGGTCATGACTGAGGTGGCATATTAATGCATGCACTACCACTGGGATGTCCCATAGGCGCTTAGATAGCCATATTAATCACAGAGGAGTGGGGCACATCCTAGGGCCAAGGATCAACCAGAGAGACATCCTGGTGAGGGGAGCAACCATCAAGGCTAGCTTGCTTGTACAAATAATTTTTTTTATCATTGGTTGATTCTTTATATAGATATACATTCATGGGCTCCTTTTTGATAGCCTCATGGATATTGTACTTTTGATCGATATACATACATTGATTTAGATATTGTATTATGACAATCATTTTTTGATATATATATATGATACGATACAAATTCATGATGTGATGTGTTCATTTTATTTCATGCTTATGAATGTATGGATGCACTTGATATGGATATGATTTGATGCGATATGCTTATGTTTGTGATGCGTATAATGTAATGAATGGATGTGTTTTCCTTTTTATTTATGATGTGATGATATGAGATGTAATGATATGGAATTGATGCAATGTTATATTCTTTTTCAGTATCTTTTCGTGATATACCATGGGATGGATGATATGATATGCTTATGTGGTGCTTATGCAAATAATATAGATTCATTTCTTTTATGCATTTTTCTATGCAATTTATGACGTGATGATGTATGCATATGGATGTATGGATAATGCATATGTTTATGCTTGTGATATGATAATGTGATGTATGTTTATGATATGAGTGCAATGATTTAAGATGCTTAAAATAACAAATCTATATTATTCGTCACAACTTAAATGATAATGATGATGTAGGATGTATGGTTTATGATATGCTATGATGATGCAAGATGTATGCATGCTGATGATTTGTGGATGTAGGATGGATGCATTGATGATGTTTTGTTGACTGTCATGATACTAGGTTAAAGCGGAGAGAAGATAGAAGAAACAAGATGAACGACCATTGATTTTGACGATTGATTCAAAAGATCCAACAAGTCTATGATCCATGAAGACTTTATTAGATATGGTGATGAGATGCATGATTATGATATGCTCATATCTTGGGATTGGGATTTTCTATCGTTCCTTATTGTTTGATATAATGCCTAGACACGATGCATCAAGGTATTGATAACCAGAATGACGTTGTATCTAGTGTAATGGGCTTTGACCCTGCAAACAAATAGGATAGTTCTTGTTCAAACCTTGACATACGAAAACCTCATTGGAATGTAAGTTATAAGCTTATAATATATTGGACCAAAGCATACACAATAGTCAACAATGTACCCCAAACATCTTTCCTACACACAACTAAGAAAGTATGCGCCAAGATTATTTTGCAAGAATACCCACAAGCACAACAAACGAAAGATAATGATCGATGCCCCACTCCTTTCTCTCGAAATCATTTTGATAGACATCATCGAGAGGTCCTTGGAATGGGTCAACAAGATAAATCATAAGAAAAGATCAAAGACGAACAGTCAGTGTTATCTATATCTCTTGCCAGTTTAATTTAGCTAAGGTGATTTCTGATGTTGATGTCTATCACAAGAAAGATGCATCCTAAGACATGTTTATCAAATGGTTTGATTAGGATGAGGTGTATGATAAGTCGTTGATACAAAACTCCACTAACTTGCTTAACTATGATCTAAACTTTAGATTTTGACACTTAAGTTATCACATTACGACTTGCGATACTTGTTTTCTATTTGTTTTACCAAAGGTTGAAGGCGATGACTGATTTATTATGGGCGAAGGTTTAGTGAGATGGGGTGGATGGTTTTGGGTTTTTTTTGGAATATTTCAATGTTTTTGGTATTTTTGAAAATGTTTTGAGGTTGTTTTTTGGTGTTTTTGAGAGTTTATGTGAATGTTTTGGTTTTCGGTTATGTGAGGCTGTTTAGGGTTTTCTCTAAGATGTTTGGGGTTGTTTAGGTGAAGGTTTTATGATGTTTTTGTATTTTCTGTTATCTGGATGTTTAGGGGTTTTCTGATATTTGAACGTTTTAGGGGTTTTTCGATATTTGAATGTTTTTATGTTTTCTGATATTTGAATGTTTTTGTGTTTTCTGATATTTGAATGTTTAGGGGTTTTTTGAGTTTTGACCAAGAACCTAACCTAAAATACCTATCCTAGGGGCCTTGGGGGATAATCAAAGATTAGCCTTGCCTATGTTATACATGCAGAGATGACATAGTTTGATTGACTTGACTTATTGAAGATGAGAGATGAACAGTTGATGGATTGCCAGTTTATTATGACAAACTTCTAAAGGATTGACCTAGGGTTTCTCGAGGGCACATCAATGATGGCCCTACCTACGTTCAAGCTCAGAGACCTGTAGTTTTACAACATGGTGCTATTTTTTTGATTTTTGATGTTTTGACCTTTTTAGGGTTTTTGATGTTTTCTAGATTTTTTAGGATTTTTGATGTGTTTTAGATGTTTTGGGATTTTTGACTTTACATTTTTTCGAATGTTTTTGGATTTTAGCTATATAGGATTTTACAAATGTTTTGGATTTTTTGACAAACATTTTACAAATGTTTTTGGGATTTTTGATTGCAATTTCCAATAACCTTAAGATATACAAGAACCCGATCTGATCCATAACTAATTGTCCCCAGTGTGATATGATAGACTACCTTGATATAGGTAGGACAAAATGACCTTTGGAATATTCCAAGTAGTACTAAGGGGATTGGATACTTCATAATATCAAGCTATGATAAGGACACAGATGGGTGAGGGAATAAATAGAATGGATGAGGCGATCGATGGATGGTGATGCAAAGAATGATAGGATAAAGAGCCAAAGAATAGATGGAGGTGCTTTATTTATGCAAGGTTCCTATTTGCTAGGTTTTCACCAAGGTACTTCCCCAAAGCACCATTGAAGTAGTTTTCACTAGAGGACAATTTTTTTCTTTACTGTTTTCAATCCTTTTTCTCATTTTTTTTTTGTATTTTCAAATTTTATACCCTTCAAGACTAGGCATAAAACCTTTTAAGATGCAAGTTGTTGGTTGGTTCCTGCAAGGGTTCACCTTTAGGTGTTGACTGATATGCTCTTGATCAATAGCTTGTTGTGATGACAAAGGGACCCAACCAGTTAGGCTCAAACTTTCCTTTTTTATCTTGATCTGGAAGATTTTTCTGATTTTGCTTTAGGACAAGATCCCCTACCTTTAAAGATTAACATTTGACCTTCTTGTTATAGCTTTGTTTAAGTGAGTTATGATATACTTGCAAGTGATTAAGAGTTTCAAGATGATGCTCGTCCAAGAATTATAGCTCATTCAGTTGAGATATTTTGCATTCTTCATCAGTGATCAGGTTTTGTAGTGACACTTGCAGTGACAAAAGCTCAAGCTCAATAGGCAAAATGGCTTTTGATCCGTAGACCAAGGAGAAAGGGGTTGCACCTGTTGGCATGCGGATGCTGGTTCAATATGCCCAAAGAGCGGGATTTAACTACAGATGCCAATCACGACCAACTTCGTTGACCATTTTCTTTAGGATTGTTAGAATGGTCTTGTTTGTAGCCTTAACTTGACTATTGCCCTGGGGATAATACGGGGTAGAGAATCAATGTTGGATGTTGAATCTTTGGCATAGCTCTTTTACATCCTAATTCTTGAAGGGTGTTCCATTGTTTGAGATAAGGGTTTGCGGAACACCATAACGACATATTAGGTAATTCAGGATAAACTTGGCAATTTGCTTCCCTGTTATGTAGGTCATAGGAATGGCTTCAAACCACTTGGTAAAGTACTTAGTGGCTGTTATAATAAACTTGTGGCCATTAGATGAGGTTGGAGTGATCTTTCCTATGAGGTCAAGCCCCCACTGTGAGAAAGGCCAAGGTGTGATCATTGGGTGCAATTCCTGAGTTGGACCATGAATCATATCTCCATGTTGTTGACATTGAACATATTTTTGCACATACTGATGGGCTTCTCTTTCCATAGTTGGCTAGTAGTACCCCATCCTCAACAGTTTCTTAGCTAAATTCATACCACTAGAATGGGAACCACATATGCCATTGTGAACTTCTATTAAAGCGGTCAAGGCTTCCTCTTGGTTAAGACATTGTAGTAATGTCCCTTTAATGCTTCGACAGTAAAGGGTATCACTTAGGATCACGAATCAGGATGCCTTCTTGACAAAGGTATTTTTAAGGTTAGAGGTGATATCGGATGGGAGGGTTCCCTTGCTTAAGTATGTGAATATGTCATGGTACCATGGGGATCCAGGACCGACAATGACACACACGAATTCAGATTTAGGTATTTCGAAAGTTGGTACTAGAAGTTGTTCTACCAAGAATTCACATTGCAGGACGTTGTTCGACATGTCTAATAGTGATATGACTGTTGCCATATTATCTATTGCTCAGTTGTTCATGCGAGGAATCTGCTCAAAAGTTATATCTATGAAAAGGTCCTTGAGACTCTCTACCATATTTTTGTAAGGAGTAAGCTTGTCGTCCTTAGTTTTATAGTCATCATTGACTTGGTTGATAACCAGCTGTGAGTCTCCATAAACTTTCAACTCTTGTATCTGCCTTTGAACCGTACTCAACAATGTTGTTAGTATATGGGAATGATAGCCTGTATGACTTTGGAATGCAATCACCTTGAGGGGTGATGAAAATAATACCTGCTCTTGATCCATGCTGGGTGAACGATCCATCAAAGTACATTTTCCACTGATTTGTGAGATTGACAAGGAACACTGATTCATCAGGGAATTTAGATATAAATAGATTCTCTGCATAAATAGGTGTCTCTGCTAGTTTGTCTGCAATCACTTGTCCTTTGATCACCTTGCGCTCTACATACTCTATTTCAAATTCAATTAAGATCATTACCCATTTGGCCATTCGCCCAGTGAGAGTTGCTTTGGATAACAGATATTTCAATGGGTCAATTTTTGCAATAAGTTTGATTCAATGTGACATGTAATGTATGAACTTTTGTGAAGAAAAAACTACTACTAAGCATGATTTCTCAATGGGTGAATAGTTCATTTTATAGCCCACTAAGGTCTTGTTGATGTAATAGATAGCCCTTTCCTTTCCATTTTCATCATGTTGTGCCAAAAGAGCACCTAATGTTGCTGAGGTTGTTGAGATATACAAGATCAATGGTTTGTTCGGTATTGGTGGTGTGGACATCAAAATCTGCAAATGGCTAAAATTATAACACACACCATTGGCATGATTAGTATTTCAAAACAAAGCAAATGTTCAACATCCATATGAGATAATCCAACATGCTTTAAAATGCAATCCAACAACAAGATAACTAAAAGCATATAAAGAAAAACATGAAGTATACCTATCCCGTATTGAATTGGTGTCACTTTGATGTGAAAAGTGACCCTTTCCCAATCCTTTGACAAGCCAATGATGATGATATAATGCTATGACGATGGAAAAAATTAGCTCTCAATGTGAAGAGAGTAACTTTGCATGAAGTTGTGGATTGTGGATGATTGAATGAAGGATAGCCTCTCCATTTATAGAAGATTTTGATGAGAGAAGAGGAAAGAGGGATGAATGTGGGACAAAAACTCAACCAATAGGAAGAAGCAACTTGTCAAGAGATGGATGGGTGAAGGATGTGCAAGTTTTGATGAATGTGCCCATAAATGCATATATTTGAAATTTGAAAATGTTGAAATGACAAGGTGGAGGGAGAGTCAAATGGAGTAATGGCCACTTGGCTCAATTCAAAAGGGTTTGTAAGGTGAAATAAATGTCTTGTAGGAAGGACTCATCCCACTTGGATTTGAATTCAAATTTGAGGGAATATTCTCTAAAGATGCCTTGTTGAGGGAAAATGAAGATTTAATAAATGATTTATTTGTGCAAGTGGGAAAAGCTAGAGGATGTGACATGAGTTTAGATTAAATGAGGGATTAGATGATTTGACTTTTTGACTTAGATTTATGGATTAAAATAAATCAAAAGGAGATGAAAAGTGATAAAGATTTGATTAAACAAAGATTTGATTTATTTAATCAAAGAGGATGATGTTAGTACTAAAGATGAATTTATTTAATTTAAATGGAGGACTTTAGAGATTGAATTTAATGAACTTGATTTATTTGATGAATGGATGAATATGAATTAGTTAAATGCATGATGCTAATTTTGCATGTCTACATTTTGCCCCTCTTTGAAGCAATGTACTTGCTGTGTTGATTCAAAGAATAAACTTATTGTGGTCAAATCTCAATTTTTTTAAAAAATTTCGGATGCCCCAGTTGAAAGAAGTATACTGGCACATTGCCCCCTCGAGAGATCGAGCGAAAAGGTCGATATTGCGACAAAGAGGTTCAAGATGGATGTATGGATGGTTATGATGATGATGCAAATGATAATGCAATGCATGTGGGATGGATGAGATGGATGATGTGATATGCTATGATTATGAGATTTATGTATGCTAATGATTTGTGGATGCAGGATGGATGCACTGGTGATGATGATTAACTGATCATGACGTGATGTTAGTGCGGAAAAGAAGAAATGAGATGATGACAAGAGGATCCAACAAGCCAACTTTATGAGAGATGATGATGAGAAATGGATGATGATGATTTGCTTATCAGGGATTGGGACTTTAAAAGGGCTACTCACCTTATGTTTGATAACACACATAAGCACGATGCATCAAGGTATAAAGAACCAGGATGGTGTTGTACCTAGTGCGATGGACTTTGACTCGACAAATAGATAGGAGTATTCTTGTTCACACTTGACATACAAAAACCTTGCTAGGACGTACCTAACAAAGCAAGTATTCGCCAAGTTATATTACAAGAATGTCCAACAAGCACAACAGACAAAAAGATAATGATCAATGCCCCATTCCTTTCTCTGTAGATCGCTTTGATTAGATATCATTGAGAGGTCATTGGAATGAGTGAAACAAGATAAATCAAAAAGAAAAGATCAAACACACAAACAAGTCAATGTTCTTCATACCTCTAGCCAAAGGGATTTGTTTTGTTTAGGATAAGAACTAAAACAATTGCCAAAATATAATGCCCATTGTAGGAAGGATACATCCTAGGACATGTTAGTGGATGGCAACACGTCGTTTTGTTTATCCAAAGTGTTTTTCCAAAAGATAATGCCCATTGTAGGAAGGATATATCCTAGGACATGTTAGTGGATGGTGGAAAGTTGATAGGTTGTTCGAAAGGCTATTGATACAAGGTTGATTGACATGCTTGCGAATGATCAAGAGTTTGATTTTGCATTTAAAAGTTTGTTTTTTCGATTTTGATTTTGCATTTGAAGTTTTGCTTTTGTTGATTGTTGCGGTTGTTTCTGTTTGTTTTGCCAAAGGGTGAGTGTGATGATTGATTTCTTATGGATGAGATTATTACGGGTGAAAGCGAAATGGGATGGATGGATTTTTTCAAATATTTGGAAGTTTTTGATTTTTTGAAAAGTTTTTGAGGCTGTTTTTGGATTTTGTGTCTTGGGAGCTGATCAAAGATTAGAGTTGCCTACGTTTAAGCTTAGAGACGATGTAGTTTAGATTCCATTATTTTGACATTTTCTAATTTTTATGAGTGTTTTTTATTTTGATATGATTTTAATGTTTTTGGATTTTCTTGGTTTTATGAATGTTTTTGGATTTTTTGATTTTAAACTTTGAGGAAAGAGGCACATTAAATAAGAATCATTATAAGCAACCTCCATACACATGATATTAAACTCTTTGACATGGTCCAAAAAACCTCCTCTCCCCTTGTACTTACCAAATTTGGGGATTTCAAAATAGGGAGGAAATGTCACCGTTACGATGTTTCGATTGAATGGATATGGACATAGATTCTGTGTATGGGGCTTCTTTGTCTTGCCCATCTAAAGGTCCTCCATTTCCTGTGACAACGCCTTAAGTTGTGATGCTAGATCATCTTGTGAGTTTGGTGGAGGAACATATGTTGGGATGGTGGATGGGTTGTATGTGGGATTCTGATATGATAAGGTATTGTATGGGGTGTATGGTGGTGTGAGATTCTGTGAAGGCAATTGAGGTTTTGATGTATATGTTCCTAATACATTTGTATTGACGATGTTCTATTGAGGATTATAGTAGGAACTTTGTTGTTGTTGTTGTTGGGTATACTATTGAGCTAGTAAGGCTTGTTGTTATTGTTGAGACGCAAGGGATTCTTGTTGGGCTTGCTATTATTGTTGCACTACTAGGGATTACTATTGGACCTATTGTTGTTGTTGTGATGCTAAGGCTACTTGATGGGATTGATGTTGTTGTTGTGCTAAGGTTGCTTGTTTTTGTTGTGCTGCTAAGGCTACTTGATGTTGTTGTTGTCGTGCTGCTAGGGCTGCTTGCTGTTGTTGCGCTACTAGGGCTGCTTGTTATTGTTGGATGGCTTGTTGATAAGCTTGTTGTGTGTGCTATAAAGCTAAGGCATGTGCTTGTAGTGTAGGATTAGTTGGTTGTTGGGACATCTTTGATAGATTTTGAGTGGATAGGGGGTTGCTGATGAGTGGTTGGGGGTTCCCTTAGTTTAACATTCCTTGTAAGATAGTGGATTGGGATGGAGGAACGTAAGTTTGATGTCCCATTTGATTTTGCGTGAGTTGGGGGACAAACGAAAAAGATGAGGATGGCATCGTTAAATTTTGTGATGTTAAGGGCACATTAGGACCTTGGGTCCATTGATTGAAAGGGTTCTCTTGACTAATGTTTTGGAGATTCCCTTGGGTTTGAGATGCGGTCAAGGTATTACCTTGGTTGGCGGGGTTTGTGATCAAGGGATTGTTTTGATGTGGGTTGATGATGGATGGGATAGGTGTGTTTTGGGAAACCAATGTGTTTGATATATCAACGGGTGGATTGGATGAAGATTTTCCTTGTTGCATTAAAGGCTGATTTTGCATGAGGGTATTTCCTTGCCCTTTTGGATCTAATTGTGATACTGGGTCCACACTACTCTGCATGATGTTGGGCACACTTGTGATACTCATGGATATGGATGAAGATGGGTGGTCTTTGATATGTTGAGGTGGTTATAGAGTAATGAAGTGTAAGTGGTTTATATGGATGTTGGGGATCCTCAAGAATGGGAGGAGCACGGAAGGTAGGTGTCCAAGTGGTTGTTTGGGATGGAGGATTGGTATCGAGGGTACCCACAAGTGTGCTACTTTCAAATGGAAGAGTATGGCCAAAGTCTTTAGCAAGACTAGCTGAAATAGTAGGTGTTGGTGTTTGATTTAGCTCTAGGGATGGAGTCAAGTTGGAATAGTAGATGAAGTTATGCCTTGTGTCAATGATTGTGCAACAAAAGATGGGGAATTAGGAAATATGTTTTATAAGGCTTGGTGCTCCATGATTTCTTCCCTAGTAAGCCCAAATGGATTGTTTGTGATGTCCTCTATCTCATATGGCCCTAATGGAGATGAAAGTTGTTGTGATGGAGTAACCTGACTTCTCAGATCAAATTCTAGAGGATTTGGATCACTTGAGGTAAATGTGACTTTGGTTTTCTCCATGATTTTCTTGTGTTGTGATCTTGTTTTTAACATAAATTTTGGGTCACCTTTGGGAGAGTTGTGTTGAGATTTGTAATGTTTGAACTCTCTAGTTGACTCAAATCTAGGTAAAAGGGACACTCTAAGTCTTTTTGGAGCAATGATGACAATGGGAGATGAAAAGGTGAATGGTGTGGAAAGTGATCTTTGCAAACGTTTTGGGACAACACTTTTGATAACTAGTTCAAAGATGATAAATAACTTACTAAATGTATGGAAAAGGATACATTTCACATACAAAGTAACTAAGTTAGGGGTTGGTTTGATAAATGTTCAAGTCAAAAAGAGTTAGAGTATTCAAATTTTTTGCAAAGATAGGTGAAGTGAAGGATGAAATTTGATGGAGGGGTGAATGAAATGTTTGACCCAATGTTGACCTAAAGTGATCCTTTATTTTATAAGACCAAGGCAGTGAGAAACATGCTATACCTCTAAAGTTTTTGAATCCTAAAGACCCAATGTTTTAGATAGGTTCATTATCGTGAAAAAGACTAGGGTTTTGACCGAAAAAGAACATATACAATTATGGATTGTTCCTTGAAACACGTTTGTAGAAGTTGTATACCGACCTCGTTCTATTTTGGTGAAGTGTTACAAGGTGTTTTTTTGAGAGCTTTTGGACTAAGATGCCTAAGTTTGAAATGAAGACTTGTAGACCTTCTCTCGGGGACTCTGATTTTTCATGAGATCATTTAGAGAAGTTAAGGTTACGAAAAGGAGGATATTTAATGCCACATGGGTGGTGGTAATATGGGCCTTCTAGCCTCAATATCAGCTTGTTCCTCTTCTTTGTCTATGATATTGTATAGGCACGAATTTGCACCCCTTACGAAAATTCCCCTTTTACACTTCCTCACCTTAGAAAATCAAATCCGAAGGAGAAATTCCACATCAACCCGCTGCCTTCGTTTCACTTGGCATCTGTCTTTTACGTTGATAGAAGAATAACTATCGGGGAGGCCCGCGCAACATGCAGACGTCCTGCATCTAAAGTTGGCAGAGGCATTACACTTTCCATTGGGGTCGAGTTGTAACGTCCCGCTTTGACCAACCAACCCGAATATAGCAGATTCCCTCCCTTCTCATTCAAATTCTTCCATTTTCATTCCATTTCATCTTCTAAGCATTCAACTGATCCTCTAGCAATCTTCTAGCAATTTCACTCTCATTCTCAACCTTCAAGCAACACTTTGGCACTCCATAGCAGTAGCAACAACACTCCAACAACTCCGTAGAGCAAGTGTGGAACAAACCATTGTAGCAGGGGCTTGAGTCCTCTTTTTCTCCTCCATTAGCTAGTGAGCTCTTGGTGGAGGTGGTAAGCATTTTCAATCCTCTCCTCTACGATTTGGTTGAGTAGCACATTACTATTTTGTAGTGTTCATTGTGTTCTCTAATTTCTTTTCTCCTTTATCATACTTCTCTCTATTGTTGCTATCTAGGCTGTCCGTGGAGGTGGAAACACCAAAGTAGGGGTTTGACTGAGGCAGACCCCTATACAACCCCCAAAATTTTTCCTCGTTCTTGTGTGTAGGTGGACGTGCATTTGGAGCTAGTTAGCGAACAAACTCTTTTGTGAGATCATCGTTGTCGCCCTAGCTTTAATATATTTACTTTATCATACTCATTTGTACTTATCTTACCTTATAGTTATGTTTTGTTCCCCTAAAAATCACTAGCTAGGCTGTCAACTCATTTTCAAATGGTTCTTACTGTGTTTTTGGTTCTTTAGTCATACCAACGCCAGCACACTTGAGAGACTCCAATGCGCCGTGTTGTCATCTTGAAATTGTGCTTTCATCCTTAGGCAGAGAGTTACCTAAGGCACAGTATTGAACCCGAAAACCAGATCGCCTAGCCCCATTTTGAGTTTTGGGTCTACAAAGTGATTGAAGGACCTTATAGTCCTCATCATTCTTGTCCCTCATTTCAAGACATTCCTTTAGAGTGAGGTAAGTTAGGGCAGCCTTTCGCTCTTGGTTCTTTGTGACCTGGGGCCTTGAACATGGTTGGTCCCCCTCTCTTACATTTTTGGTGAACCCGATGTGAACCATTTTGCAATACTGAAAGCTCCTTTCCTCGTATTCTATGAGTGTTGTAGGTGTGAGTGTTGTGAGGCTTTCACCTTACAACCCAACTTGTGACCCCTAGTAGGTGTAGTTGGAAGGTTCTGAAAGTGTTGTGTAACGAAACCTTAATTAGGTCACTGTCCTACCTTGCAACCTTTGGAGGGCCCTGAGAGAGTGTCGTTCATTGCATGTGATGGCCTCTTTCCTGCATCAACCTATCCCCTCTTTGTAGCTTGTGAGAAGTGGTATTGGTATAACCTTCACTTCACAGGATTTGCCGATGAGTTTTAATAGGGAACCATCTCCTCTCTACATCCCTGCACAAATCAACAAAAACATCGTAGCAGGTGTTCTCATTGATCTACCATCTCAAGTGAATTCTATAATTGAGGAGATCATGCTAATCAAATTTTTGCACAAGATGGGTATGATGCACCTGTGAGCACCATCCGCACACATGAGGAACTTTCCATACCTCCTTTGGGTAGATTGTCTTGTCAGTTTTGGTTGGACCTAAATCCGTGAAGCTTCTATTTGAAATAATCCTTGGATTTGAACTCTTCGAAGTAAAGCTGGGTATCCCCTGGTTAGTAGCTGTGAATTTCATATCCTCGGTTGTGCATAAATTTCTAAAATTTATCCATGAGGGTTCTATGCACGTGATTCATGACATCAATTATAAACCACTGGTTGCTCGTGATAGTTACTCCTTGGATTACTCTTGGCCTGTGCTCGTTGGTACTCTTCTACCTAGGAAGGACCTTTTGTACCGAATGTATCAAAATTATAAGAAAGGGATTCTGAGGCCGAAAGTGAGATACCATGCGTTGCCTTATGTTGTTTCACATAGAGCTTGCCTAAAAGCTAACAATGATGCCACTAAGGCACATAGAAGGGAAGAAGAGAAGCGGTCCTGAGATCCTCCTTCCTCTTCCGCTGTTCAAATTGATGCTTCCTCTCATCCCATTGTGGCACCATCAGATTTCATTACACATTTGTGAGAGAATCCTATGGTGCCCACTTGGCGAAAGCCCAAGCGTCATGCATTTGAACTTCTTGTTCTTCCCATGGAGCCTAGGCCTGTTCGGTAGCAAAATGAAAGGTCCCTGTGAGGAATCCTCTATGTCTCGACCTCTACGGCCTCCTACCGCTTCTGCTCTAAAAGTAGTAAATGAGAAGAGGCCCACTGTCGAGGCACTTGAGCCGACTCCCTTGCTGCTCATCGACCTGTTCCTCTTGCTCCCATTCAGGAGTCTGTTCCTCCACCAGAAATGGTTGTAGTGGACACTCCCATGGTCGAGCAAGAGTCTTCTATTCCTTCGCAGCCTCTAGCCTCTGATTCAAAGAGTCGTAGAAAATACGCTCATTGGTCTTCTTCCACCTAGGAAGGACCTCCTATACCGAAGTATCAAAATTATAAGAAAGAGCGTCTAAGGCCGAAAGTGAGATACCCTTTGTCGCGTTATGTTGTTTGACACAGGGCTTTCCTAAAAGATGATAGTGATGCCACTAAGGCACATAGAAGGGAAGAAGAGAAGCGGTCCCAAGATCTTCCTTCTTCCTCTTCCACTGTTCAACCTGACGCTTCCTCTTGTCCTGTTGTGGAGCCATCAGATTTCATTCCGTGTTTGCGAGAGAATTCTATGGTGCCCGCTTGGTGAAAGCCCAAGTGTCCCACGTTGAACTTCCTATTTTTCCCATGGAGCCTAGGCTCGTTCAGTATAGCAGGACGAAAGGTCCCCACAAGGAATCCTCTATGTCTTGGCCTTTGCGGCCTCCTACTGCTTCTACTCCAAAAGCAATAAATGGGAAGAGGCTTGTTGCTTAGGCAATTGAGCCAACTCCCCCCGCTGCTCCCCAACCTATTCCTCCTGCTCCTATTTAGGAGTTTGTTCCTCCACTAGAAACGGCTGTAGTCGACACTCACATGGCCAAGCATGAGTCTTATGTTCCTTCGCAGCCTCTAGCCTCTAGTTCAAAGAGTCATAGAAACTACCTTACGTGCAAGCGCAAGCGTCAGTGAAAGGCTCTCATGATTGAGTAGGCCGCCTTACAGAGCAAGGAAGAGGAGACGACCACCCCTATATCAGGGCCTCTCGCTGCATCCTCCTCTCTCCCCTTTGCTTCTGTTCAATCTAGCTCCGTATCACTTCTAGCTTCTGCTATGAGTACGAATGCTCCTGACCCTAAAAAAGTGCAGGTGTTCATCGATCCTTCGGTGGAGCTACCTCTGTTGATGTTCCTTTTGGATGTCCCACATTTCCCAAAACCCGTAGTTATGATGAACACTTCAGTGGTATCTACTGTGGTTTTTTCTTCCTCCTCTTCCTCTGCACCTCTTGCCTCGTCTGTAGGGAGTTCACATCCCTCGATGGAGCAGAAGGTGGAGAGTGGTCCTTCCAGCAATAGAGGACGTAAGAGGAGGGCACCTTCTCCAAAAGGTGGTCTTGTGTTGACTTGTTCTGTCCTAGTGATGAAACTAGTCCCAGCTTCCCCTGAGTTCATCACCTCTCCCAAATCACTCGGTGAGCCTAGTGGTGAATCTCGGGCACAACCTTCTCCGTCCATTGAGGTGAAACATGGAATTCCTGTAAAGTACATGTTTAGATCTCTGGACGAGGTTCTGGCCTTGTCAACGATTTTCATAAAATTGTTGACCTTAGCTCCATAAGAGCTTAGTGGAGAGGACCTTGCCGGGCCTTCTTCCTTAGCCCTTGTTGCGGGAGGGTTAGACACTCCTCCTCTTAACATTACACCACTACAGGCCCATCCTCCTTCCCCCTATGATGATCTAGAGTGGGAAGTGGATGACCTCTTGGTCAATCAGTGTTAGGGGGAGGCCCCTTCTTTACCTTTATATTAGGTGTGTGTGTGTTGTGATGTGTTCCCCCGTGATCATGCTATGTGTTCCTAGATGACCCTTGTCACCCTTGTTGGTGCTTGGATATAGGCATGTTTTTTGTGTCATAAACCTTCTTCTATTTGTATCATCATTCTTCCATGTTTGTGATTGATTTTTGACAAATCACCGATCTATGCAGTGTTAGCATTTAGGCTTCCCTCCATGTTGACCCCACTTTTAATTTCTACTTTGTCTCATAGTATTCTCTTTCAATACGGTCTGATATAGTAGGGGTTGATGATTAATTCATTTTATATAAATTATTATTATACTTCTATATATTTATGATACCGACCCTAAAATATTAGCTTAACTCGTGGCTCCTTGTGTTTATGTTATTTTCTTTTTCTTTTTTAATCTTTCTTTGCTTGAGTTGTCCCTTTCATGTGTGACAACACCACTTCTATAACATTTTTATTTTTATAAAATACATTCATTGCAAACAAATCTTTTCTCAAGAATCTTCACAAACTTTTTTCAAAGAATCACATTCCTGACTTGAAACCCTGATGGAACATGTTTCCTTCATCATGGGTTTGCAAAGAAAGAGCTTGAGAACCTTCCTCTAAGGTGGGAGCAACTTTGACCTTCCCCTCACATGGGGGCATCTTCTTCCTTTCAAATTCCTTGATGAAGTGAACATCTTTCAAAAGGATTCCCTGATGATGAATTGATTCGAGAAGAAACATCTCTTTCGTACTTTTGAATAGTGTGTCCCTTGAGTGGACCCCTTCTTTATGCCAGGTTTCTGAGGGATCCCTTTGAAAGTTTTCCAACTTGTTGGAAGTCTATGCGACTGCCCACTTACTTTCTTGTGTGGCCACTTTCTGACATGTTCTATTTGTGGGTAAACATGTTGCTTTACGGGTGCACCTGTGAAGCCACTTTTTGATTTTATGAGTCCCCCCTCTTTCCTTTGCTTCTCCATGTGAGAGATCTTGGGGATACCTTCCTGTGTGGCATCTCTTCAGAGGGTTTCCTCCATGCGAGAGATCTTGGGGGATACCTCCTTGTAGGTTCAAGGGTCTGTAGGGCCTCGGCTTCCCTTTATGCGAGAGATCTTTGAAGGACACCTTCCTACAAATGGCTAAAGTTTCTAGGGAACTTTTCTTTAGCTTCCATATGAGAGATCTTGGGGGACACTTCCTTGCAGGTCTACAGGCTTGTAAGGTGCTTACTTCTCAGGGATTCCTTCATGTTAGAGATCTTTGGGGTTTCCTCTTTGTAGGTCTATAGGCCTAAGTGAGGCTCTTACTCTTGGGGATTCTCCTTCCCATGTGAGAGATCTGGGGCCCACCTCCTGCGTGTGTCTCAGGGCTCCTTGTAAGATGCTTTCATTCTTCACCATAGTTGGCGCGGGTTATGGTTCCTGGCTCTGTCCCACGCCTCAAGTTCGCTAGATCGGTTTGCTTCCCTCAATGGTTTAGGTATACATTTAACTCTATTCACGATCTATTTTGGCATCGGGGCACTCATCAAGACTGCAGCCATAAAGTGGGGAAAATGGCTAGGTGCTAATTTTCACCCTACACAAATTCCCTTTACACTTCCCTCACCTTAGAAAATAAAATCAAGGAAAAATTCCACGCCAACCCATTGCCTCGCCCACTCCTGGCAATCACTTTTGTGTCGCGAGTAGCCATCAAATGTCGGGGATGCCGCGCAAAGGCATAGACAAGGACACACTTACCGCCCCTAATGGATTCAGGTTCCTGGTTGGCGTAGGTGTTACACTTCCATTGTGGCCTAGGCCAGTAACATCCACTGGCGACGACAATCGACCACCATCTAGCCTTCAAGCAACACTTTGGCGCTCCATAGTAGTAACAATAACACTCTATCAACTCTGTAGAGAAAGTGTGGAATAAACCATTGCAGCAGGGGCTTGAGGCCTCTTTTTCTCCTCCATTAGCTAGTGAGCTCTTGGTGGAGGTGGTAAGCATTTCCACTCCTCTCCTCTACGATTTGGTTGAGTAGCACATTACTGTTTTGTAGTGTTTATTGTGTTCTCTACTTTCTTTTCTCCTTTATGATACTTTTCCCTATCATTGCTATCTTGGCTATCCGTGGAGGTGGAAACACCAAAGTGGGGGTTTGACTAAGGAAAACCCCTATACAACCCCCCAACAATTTTCCTTTTTCTTGTGTGTAGGTGGACGTGCATTTGGAGCTAGCTGGAAAAAAAACTCTTTTGTGAGATCATCTTTGCCACCCTAGCTTTAATATATTTACTTTATCATAATCATTTGTACTTCTCTTACCTTATAGTTTAATTTTGTTCCCATAAAAATCACTAGCTAGGTCATCAGCTCATTTTTTGACAGTTCTTACTATGTTTTCGGTCCTTTGGTCGTATGGACGCTAGCTCACCTGAGAGATGCCAGCACGCCACACTGTCATCCCAGAATTGCAATTTCGTCCTTAGGAAGAGAGCTACCTGAGGCACAGTATTGAACCCAAAAACCATCTCGCTTAGCCTCATTCTGAGTTTTAGGTCTACAAAGTGATTGAAGGACCTTATAGTCCTCATCATTCTCATCCCTTGTTTTGAGACATTCCTTTAGAGTGAGGTAAGTTAGGACAACCTTCCACTCTTGGATATCCATGACTTGGGGCCTTGAACGTGGTTGGTCCCCCTCTCTTACAGATATATGCTACGTTTCTCCACTGGGTCGGTGTTTCTTTTGTTTCAAAAGTGAAGCTTCTCAAACTACTAATGATATCGATTTGTTCTCCTTCAATGAGTTCAAAGTTTGGTTGAATAATAGCAAGTGTAAGATCGGGTTGTTCAACGGGAGCGATCGGTATCCAAATGGTCATGTGGGGTTCAATTTGTCAAGTTTATCTTGCTTAAGTGAATTTATTTTGCCACAAACACTTGTTTTGATTATGTTTTCAAACTAAATGTCTATGTCAATAAATATCATAAATTTCATAATGTCCATATTGTGAAAAGGATGAAATTCAAGCCATAGTTGCCTATGTTAACTTTGGGAAGTATGGATTGAGATATAAGTCAAGATATTTAGAAATCTCTAAGGATAGAAATCCTTAGGAAAAACATTAATATCAAGGCTATTTCAAAAGGTATCCATACTTCAACCAAAGGGTTTGAAATTTTGAGGAAGATTGTGAATGTTTGTTTGCAATGTTTTGGAACCAAGAAAAATATTAAATTGACTCACAAGAATTTACCATCCTAGGCTCAGAAGATACTACTTGTTGAATACCCACTTGGATTTCTCCAAACACTAAGGGTGGGGTCCCATGGAGGGGGGCTTCCTGAAAAGTTTCAGTGGATGCTACTGAGAATTTTTAAGAATTTTTTAAAGGTGGTGAACCCATGAACTTAGTAAGGAAATTCGGTTTAAAATATTAAGCTCCAAAATTTAAGGAAGCTTAAAAGCTGAGATGATTGACAAATGGTAAATAAAATTCCTAAACTCCAGGGGTAATCTCCAACCCCACCCCATTTTCACCCCTTCAAATCTGCAGTGCTAAAAGGTAGGAGCTTCTATTCTTTAGGAAAAGATTCCAATTAATTTTGTAGCATTTTTTTTTGACTTCATGAGACCTCCCGCCCCTTAAAAATAGATCTTGAAGCCTCCCCATGGGACCCCACCCTTAAGACAATGAGAATAGCTAGAGATTTGGAAACACTGGCTCCCCTCCATGGTAGACACTTCTTGGGACCACCAAATCTCAAATCTTAAAGATTTGAAGATCCTAAGGATTTTTCTGTTTCAACAATTGAATAGTAAAATGTGGGGCGGCTTTGGAACAACTGGTCTTGCACCAACAAGCATAAAGGTTTTTGGCTTCTAAACAATGGTTCTTAGTAAGGGCTTTCGTTCAAGGTGGCCATACACATGACAAGATTAGCTCAAGATTATTTCAATCAAGAGGCCTCCCAATCCCTTCCTAAGAAGAAATTTTAACGTATCACATGAATACTAAGGGTTAAATTTGTCGGTATGACACATCCACACCTATTTTTTATGACTTTCATCACAAACACATTTTTATATAGCGATTTGAAAGATCTTGGCTTTAGCTCATTATTGCTTGGGTCGTTCCCTCTTTTTGAAGCGGGGAGGTAGGTCCTCTAAAGATAAACAAAAGCAAGAAAGTATGTTTATAGTTTGATCTCCCAGTTCAAATTAAGCAAGGAGAGAACACACACCATACCTTTTCCCAACACTCGAATGGGGTTCATTTTTAATCCAAATTGAAAGATGTGGGTGATTATACAAAATGTCAAGGAATTTTTTTGATTCTCAAGATTGTCAAGTGGTGTGACATAAGTGCATACACATTCAATAACAAAGATGTAAATCACAAAACACAACAAACACTCATCAATTTTAACCCCTAAAGCAAAGATGAGTTTATTTTATTGCACCAAATGAAGTGTTAAGTTGTATTGGTTTAATTTTAAACCCAAAGTAAAATGATGAAGTAAGGGTTCAATTTTAGTCTTGTTTGAGAGTTATTTTTAAAACCCAATTGAAAACTAGTGTGGTCCTAAAGCATAAAATTAAAAGCATGATAAATGGGTTATAATTGCCCCAAAAGCATCAAAACGTTTGTTACAATTATAATATTTTAAGACAAGGATGCTCCTTCACTTCAACTTTTATTGTCCAACTTGTAAAACCTAGTTAGTCTAAAAACCAAAACAAAGTCAGAGGCATGTTAGTGATCAAATGAAGTAAAAAAAATAAAGCAAATGCTGAAAATTGATCACCGTTTTGCTTACTAGAGAAGGTCGTTGTTCACAATAGCGTCGCTATAAATGAAATGAGTGTCACTTTGGTGAATTTGGGCGTCGCTTTCCAAAAAACCAGTGACAATGATAGTGTCACAATTTGCAAATTTAGATACCTCTTAAATTATTCAACGTTGTTGTTTAGTTTAATCAACTCCAGAATATTAAATAGGCATCGCTATTTCTGATGATGATTGTGTCATCGCCCAACAAAGGTGTCACTAAAATTCCTTTGGGCATCACTGTATCCTGCAAGAATAAAAAAACATAATTCGAGATAGAAATTGATTAAATTTGATTTGTTATGCCCTCCTTCTAGCGCCAGAATGTGACTGATGGATTAGCACGGGTCGATTACACTTGATCCATGAAGAATCAAAGCATAATGAAGCCACTAATGTCAATCTCAACATGATAAATCAAGTGTAAATTAAACCAAGCATCCATTAAAACCAAGCATACTAAACTACGAAAGCTTTAAAAATGCCTACTGTAATCCATTGAAACCTATCCCATTGCGGGAGTCGTGTCATGTTGATGTGAAGCAACAACCTTTTCCCAATCCCGTGGATAAATGAGCTTGTTTCAACCAGTTTTATTGAAGAAAATTGGTGAAACCCGTGTGAGATGTGTATGAAAACATGATTTTAATCTAAATGAGTATGATGCAAGCTAATTTTAACATGATTTTATGCGAAAATGATGAAGATATGCAAATGCTAAGCTAATCTAGATGGAATCTAAACTAAAAGATCTAAACCCTAATTAATAAACAAGCTAAATGGATGCATTATGTGATCATGGAAGATATTAATGGAAGTTTAAAGCTAATTAATGCAAGTAATTAAAGCTAAAAAATGCTAAATATGAGTGTGAGTGTGAGTGATTTTAACAACATAACTCTGATGTTAAAAGATGGATCCATTTGTCTCTAAATAGTGACCTATTTATAGGAGAGCAAATGAGAAATGGAGGGTTGAGATCAAAAGGCTAATCAATGGTCAATGATGGAAGAAATTGGAGGCATGGATCATGGATTCTCATCAAGGGATGAGAATGAAAGATGAAATTTAATCAAGGGTTCTCATTCCTTCAAACACACACACTTTTGACCTATACAAGAGGTCACAAATTAACTTGCACAAGAGGTCACAAGTTAACTTGTACATGAAGACCTGTAAGAACATTCCCTTTTTCAAATGAGTGAGGAGAGAGAATATTCTTTGGAATATTCTCATGGGTGAGGAAAAAAGATATTTTAGCAAATTAAAATAAAGTTTAATTGTGCAAAAGGGGAAGGAATATTCCTTTTGGAGGAATGTACAAAGGAGGAATATTCCCTTGCAAGTGGGGGATAATTAGATTAATTAATAATTGATAATTAAACAATGTTAATTATGCAATTAGGGGATTTAGAAGAATTGGATGATATTCATTAAATAAAATAATTTAATGAATGGGGGAAAGGTGGAATGACATTTAATTAAATAACTTAGGGTTATTTAATTAAATAAGAATATTTACAGATTTAAATTAAATAGTTTGATGTATTTAATTTAACAGGACGAAGTGTTAGCATGGAAAGAGGTGAATTAACCTAATTAGATTAATTAGGTTAATAGGTGCAAATGATGTAATTAATTAAATAGCTAGGCTAATTTAATCAATTAAGCTAAAAGAGGATGGGTTTTAGGAGGAAATGATGTTAGTATACCTGATTCAAGTGCATGATATCATTCAAGACATTTTTTAGTGTCTACAGGTATGTTACATGCTACATATGATGCTAATTTAAAATGCTACATTTGGGTGCCAACAAATTATTGATTGTGATTTGCACACTACACCAATTGCCTTATCCTATGGGTCGATTAGGACCCCTTATGATAAACCTTGTTAACTCCTAAGTGTTTTTAATTTTTTTTTGTGATTTAAATTACACTTATTCATATGTTTAATATTTTAAACTTTTAAAATGGTTTTTTGTACAAAATTGGCTAAATTTAGGGGGATTTTTAGAAAGGATTGAGATGTCAAATTTGAGTATTTGTATGTGAAAATATCCTTTTTGAGCAAGTACTTATGGGTGAGATAGTGGGAACATATTCAATTATTTTATTTTTCTTTAGTGACTAGAAAGTATTGTTGTAATAAGGCATTGATGAGGGGGTTGCATAAAGATTGGTAAGAGCATATTTTTTAACTAGATGGAATGCAAGTGCAATTAGTTCTTCATAGGGGAGTGCTTGGGAGTTACATATGTTATCTTGCATGATGAAGGTCAAAGTTGCTTGTGTGTGGTAGTTACATTCTATTTTAGAGGTCACTCTCTTGTAACGGGTCATGAGAATTTCAACCATGGTATTTCAAGACCATTTTAGGCCCATGGTAATATCTTATAGTGGTTTTTTGAGTCCCCTTGAGTCTATATATTGATGGCTTGAGATAGAGGTATTAAGCATAATTTATTACAAATTTATTCTACTAAATTTCCTCTAGGATTGAAGAGTGTAGATCTCCATAGAAGACATGAACCTTGATATTACATTGTAACATTGTTTTCGTTAGGAATATATTGGTTTCACTACTTTAAAGGTTCATTTTTCTTGAAAGATATCACACACATTCAATTTTTACAATCCATCCTTTCCCTATATACATACAACCCATTCCTCTCACTCCTTATTGGTAGAGAGGCATGTGATTCACATGGCAAGTTGTCCCAACTAGAATGGCTACCTACACAAACCTAGATTATTTATTTCAACCTTAATGGTTGCAAATTATTTTTACATGGAAAACTCACTCTCAAGGTCAAATTTTAGTCATACATCCACTAGCAAGGTTAGGTTCAATCCAACTAATCTCTCTATAGGTAGAATTTAATTAAATACTTATTATCACATGGAAAAGTCACTTTCAAGGTCAAATTTTAGGCATACATCCAATATTAAGGTTGGGTTCAATCCAACTACTCTCTCTATAGTTCAAATTTAATTAAAGTAGAATTTAATTAAATAATTATTATCACATGGAAAAGTCACTTTTAAGGTCAGATTTTAGGCATACATCCACTATTAAGGTTGGGTTCAATCCAATTACTCTCTCTATAGGCAACATTTAATCAAATAATTATGATCTCTAGAAAGAAATACCCATGTTTGAGGTGGAAAAATCAACAAGAGTTTCCATGATTTAATGACAAAACGTAATATGCAAAAGGTGGTGCCAATAAATTTTCCATAGAGACTACCAATCATGCACTCAACCACCAATTAAACAAGGTTTGGGCCACATGACCAATGATACTAGGATAATTTACACAATACAAAAGAGTTGCATAGGATCAACTTAGGATGGCACAATTTCATGGTATCATGGCATGTTGAAACTCATTTCAATCACCTACTTGAATCAACTTAAATCTAACACTCATTACACACATTAACATGTTTAATGCAATATAATCAAAGTAACCGAATATAAGATCAATCATAAAAGGAATATTGGGATCAAATATTATCACATAGACCAATTTCCACCCAAAAGGTGCCTCAATGCTCAAGATACATGTATCAAAATATAATTCCTTTTTTGGTTCATGTTGAAGTGTCCATAGATCAAGTATATAATCCACATAATCATACATGATTGATTTAAGTATAATCATTGATAGTTTATGGTGTATAAATTATCATGAAATCATATCACATGATATATACATTTACATCCCAAGTCTAACTTACAGCCAGGCCTTAAAATTCTTCTCCCTATAATGTATGTAATAAAAAATCATAGTTTTTTACACTTTCATATGTGATATTTCAAGATCCTCTTGGTGCTTGCAAAGTTTTTTTAAATTGTGTACAGTTCTTTGAATGTTTAGGGTGACAAGGTTGTGTAGAGATTGATAGATACCAAAAGGGTCAAAAAAATAGGGGTTAGTAAGTTCTATAGAATCAAATTCTAGGGAAGAGTACAAACCTAGTGCTTAGAGGGAATCTAGAGGAGAGTGGAGGCTCAAAGGGAGGATGAGAGTAGGGGAGATGAGGGGAACACATGAGATGGTATGGTGGAGTGGGGAACATAGGTGGAATGAAAAGGTGAGGGAGAAGATGGGTGAGTTGTGGAGAAAAGTGG
>VDFB02366693.1:0-32792 GCA_007258455.2 Sequoia sempervirens
TTTTTAAAGGCATTCACAACGTGTCTCTTCAATTTCTAACTAATTCCTTACTTCCTACAAACGAACTAGACCTTTATGATTGTTCACCTTCCATATTTGCACTTATTTGCAATTTTTGCAATATTGTGACAACTCTTACATTTTTGAAATTTGACACAAAACTTTGATTATTTAACACTCCTAAGGACCCTAACACATGAAAAATGATCAATATGACCTTGATACAATGTTAAAACACCAAAATTGGATCATCCTTCAAAAATTTCATCCTAGAAGCATGAGGTTGTCCTAGTGCTCATGTACCATTGTTCTCATATGGAATCTGAAGGTTTATAGATATAATCCTTGATGAATGCGATAAACGTCTGGGATTCGATATGTATGGAGTGTTATATTTGTTGGCATTTGGTTTGATGTGAACCTAAACACATGTAAACCCTTAGTTTATATCGATACTCTTACGCTTGCCTGTAAGTGGATATGCCTTGCATAGTAAATAAACATTGCTCGTTTGAATTGAAATTACGTCTTTTCTTGACAGTAGTTTATATGGATTCCGCCGCTGTGAATACCTGTGGCTAAGTCGTGTTCAATCAAACATCCTCAAGTCAGCCAGCCTAAATGGCTTGGGTTTTAGAAGCTGATATTTCTCCAGTGTCACCAGTGTAGTTCTCTCTGCCTTTTCAAACTCTTTCATTGCTACAGATCGATTGTCAGGACAGCTACAACTACACATGACTGGTATTAAGCATAGGATATTTTCGTAAAGATCGAGCCAGTTTCTGCATTCTCCTTAGTTAGTATTCCACCTTCCATTATGTTTGAACCTTCACTTAAAACTTCAGTTGGGCTTTTGCTTCGCCCAAGCCAGCTTAGAGATATGAGAAACTTGAGGCGTTTCTTTGCTATCGACATTTGATCATATTCATTCTAGTCACTGGATATGTGTGTATATATAATGTTGAGCGATAAGAGTAATTTCATATTCTATACAATCGGTTTATATAAGTAATCTTCATTTTCGGTTCGAATAAATGTGTGTATATATATGTGTACGTTTATTTATTTATAGATGAAATATGCTCTCTGTTTTAGGATAGAATTTTACTTGATATTATGAAGGTATATATATATGTTATATGTGTTTAAAATCTATATTTGATAATCGTGGTTATTAATATGTATTAAATGATTAGGGAAGTATATTGTTGTCTTTTGCAGAATGAGAAATTATGTTAAATAATGATGTAATTGTAATATGAATAAATGAAACGTTTATATATATGGGAAGAGATTGTCTTATGAATTAGATGAATATAGAATACAATAATTATCTAGGAAATAACGTTCCTTTAAAAGTAATGTTGTTTGTTTATTAGTTCAAGGAATATTGTGTTTGATTTGAAGATTCGTTAATTTATTGTTATTGAGATTCTATGTCTTATTGTGTAAATTCCTTGAAAGATGGGATATTGGTTGTGAATGTTCTTTATGGGAGTCCCTTTTGGTGTTTATCGAGTTTTGGAGTCTTCCGAAGGCTATGGGAAAATTTTCTTCTTGATGGAATTCTTCGATGAACCTTAGAGATGATTGAATTGTGTTAAATGAGTATATGTCAAGGATGTAAGCCTTCCATAGTGTATTCACCAATGTGGATTGGAACTTGTGAGCGGGAAAGGGTTTTTTCCTCGCCTTGTGATTATGTTAATGAGAAATGTGATTGTGCAAGTTGGCTTTGCTCTTTTGATTTTTTTGGGTTTCCTAGTTATCAATAGGGGAGTGGCTCTCAGTGGGGGTTCGGCACACAAAGGGGCGCCAGGGTAACTCATTAAGAGTTTAATCAAGTGATAACTTAAAATGAACTAGGGGGTTGGGTAGTAATAACACTAATCAAGATAAGGTAGTGCCTCGCTCATGGCTCAAATGCTCGTATAGGCTTGAGATGAGTTGAGAAGGCCTGGAATGGCAAGATCAATTGTCTGGTCCAACTGGAAGGTATGTTGGTCCCACATAGTTTGTATGGGGGTCTAGCGGCTGGTAGAGGCAGCCAGGGTAACTCAAGATGGGGGTTCGGTAGCCTAGGAAAGTTACGGCAGGGTAACCCATAGCAAATTATGTGATGACACTCCCTCCTACAACAACCTAGTATCCTCTTGATTCTTGTCTCTTTGTGATGTGGTGTGCTTCTAGAAGTGATGTTACTGTTGTTTGATGTTGTACCTTACTTGTTCATTGTTGTCATGTTAGCCTTGTATTGTTTGTTGCCTTTTGTCCGATTGTGATGGTGGGACCTTTTGCTATCTCCTAGCACGGGGGGTGGACCTTTGGGTTCCACATGGTTGGGTGGAAAGTGCAATATACTCCATTGGGTTCCCTCTCCACGTTCGTGATTGTGGTGACTTCTCTTGGATGGAAGACTTTTGCATTTGTACCAACTCATGTGGATCGTTATTCTTGTACTTGTATTGTATCATGTATCATACTTGATATACACTCACATGTATATGAGGAGATAGTGATGTTGAGATGTATAAATGTAACAATGTAAACTATTGATTGAATTTATTATGTGATGAAATTTGTAACAGATGTTATTGCATATGTGATTAAAAGAATTGATTCAAATGATCTCCATTGAATAAATGTTATGAATGTATCATATTGATTACTTGATTAAATGAGATGATTAGATGTATTTCCTTATTGATGTTAGCATTTATTTAATGTGATAGCTAATAGTTCTTACTAGTTAGTTGATAGGAATCATGTAGTGTAGTCACAGACCTTAGAGGACTTAGGATAGATTAATGTTAATGTTCTTTTGCAATAGTGTGATTAATTGCACTTCAAAAGAAAAAAAATTGTTCCATTTTTAGGTGTTAGTGTGTTGTCCTCTAGGGTCTCGTGGCAAGGGCATTACATTCACCCCCCTCTTACTAGATTATGTGCCCTTCAGATACATCATTTTCTTAAGAAAAAATTTGAATAGGTTGACAAGGTGATTGATTCTCAAGTGGTTAAGTGAATAAGGGGAAAAGAATATATAAATTTTCTTGTCCATCGGAAGGATAGACCAGTGGATACAGCTTCTTGGATGCAAGATTTTGAATTGGTTAAGTATGGGATACCCATTACTGACTTTTCTAAATGTTCATAAGTTGCACTATCATGAAATATTTCGCTTACTCGGTGTGTTTGATGCAGGAGCATCTGAGTTCACAAGAAATCCTATGTCACCCATAAATATTTTAAGTTTGCTTTAGTTTTGGTTCATCTCATGTTCTATTAGTTTTCTTTTGCAATCATTTTTTGGGAGAATTTCAAGTTAAAATGACTAAGTAAAGCATCATAAATTTGAAGAGTTTATAGTTCAAGTTTGTTGAGGATCAAAGTATTTGAGAGGAAAAGGGAATTTTTTAGTGAAGTTGGAGGTTCGTGAAACTCTCATCCTACCAAAAACAATTGTAAGTTCCTAAGTTCACTGAAACACTTATTTTCCAAAACATAAAGAAGCAAAGCTTTGTATTTAAAAAAATAAGTAGTTCTTGAACCTTTTGGTTCGTTGAAAAGGAGATTGATGAGGCAAATGAAAGAGTAGTTTGTGGACAAAAAAAAAAAATTGAAATTCAATTTCATTAAAAGAAGTTTGTTTTGGTGATATTGCTAGTTTGTGAACTAGTACAGATGTTGAAAGATGGTTTGTAGTAGGATGATTTCATCGAAAAGAGGAATAAAAGGTCAACATATTTTAGATGGCACTTGATGGTTGGAATTTCCTACATAGAAGAGATATAACATATTATTGGGAAGCTTATTAGTTTGGGGAGAATGTGAATTAGTTGTGGTTGTTCAACTTCTTTAGCCCCATCTAAATGGAAATTCAAATATCCTTTGCACCCATGTTCTAAAGATTAAAAAAAAATCTTTAGGGTCATGAGTGAGTTGTAGACAAAAAGGGTTGTTGGACACTATCACATAGGATAGAGATTGGCGACAAAGAAGAAAATGATGGAAAGCCTTAAATGAATATGAAGAACATGATTTTCTTAAAATAGATATATATTTTTTGAAATAGATTTGTAGCTGAATAAAAAGTTTAAATTATTGTTGTGATTATGTATATTTGGATTTTTTATAATTTATTTGTGTGTTGATATTGTGTGGTTGCATGGTTGGCTTGTGTGATAATACACCTCGATCATTAACTAAATTAGACCATAACATACATCAAGCTCCCAACAACACTAGCATAAGTTACTTGAGTCATGTACTCCATCTTACAAGGTGAATTCAAACATATCCTTAAAGATAATTTAGTTCCCACTAAGATATGAATGCACCATGGTATGCAAGTTATCACATTGAATCTTTCCAACAATAAGTTCACATACTTATTGTCCTAACCAAAAAAATTATTCACTCCATATATTTTGATTTGCATACCCAAGATATATTTGGTAGCCTCTAATCCATCTCAAGTTGTGTTAAAAATTGAGACTTCAAGTCACAATCACATCCTTGTTATTGCCAAAAAATAATATATCATCAACATACAATGCAATAATAAGGAATCAATCACCCTCTATCTTATAATAGATGCAATGATTTGATTTGGATCTTAGAAATCTCAAACTTATAACAAAGGAACCAAACTTTGTGTACCACATCCTCGGAAACTATTTGAGACCATATGTTATGATACTAATATGATATATTCCTAAGTATATATTATATATTTCTAAGGATAATCACTTGTGGCATGCTTAATCCTAACATAAATATTATTTAATACACTAATACCTCTTAATTAGGATGAAGGGGTATGTCCCTACATAGTTTAACTTATAAATAAGGAAGTGTACTCTCTCCCATATCATCATATCATACAATATTAAATTCATATATTATTATCTAATTATTGGAGGTAACTCTTCGAAGTGATCTACTATATTTTTATTTTTATAAATATTTTCAAAAAATATCTTAACAAGTGAAATCAAAGCTACGATTTGGATCAAAAAATATGTTTCCCTCATAAGTTCCAAGCCATGAGATTTTGGATCTGATTTTTTTGGGTTTTGAGGTATATGTTAGGTAAGGTCTAAAAAAAATCAGAGTTTGAAGGTAAGTTTTGTAAACTTTATTAATATTTTATTTGTTTTCATTAATTAAATTCTCTATAGGCAGAATTTTAAGATTTTTTTTTTAATTTTATATTTTTGAAAAGCTTATAAAAAAATTAGGTAGGTTTAGTTCTTTGTAATTTACTATTGGAAATAAAATAAATTCTTTAATTTAGTGGTCAAATTTCAGTTAAAATTTTCATTAATTTGCTTTATAGGCTACAACTTTTAGAATTTTTGTAAAAAAGTTATAATTTTGAAAAAAATCTAAAAAAATTAGGTAGGGTTAATTTTTTGAAATTTATTTTTAGACATAAAAAATATTCCTTAATCTAGTGATCTAATTTTGGTCCAAATTGAAACATCAAATTCTCTTTCACACTAAATACTTTCCTACCTTAATACACCTTAAAATAAAAATAATAATTAAAGCCATGTCATCTTTAGGATTAGAGGACCTTTCTACACATACGAAATCTAAGGACCCTTTTTATTTTTCGGACCCTTTTTATTTTTCGCCGCCTAAAATTGAGGAAAGAATTCCATAAGGACATGAAACAATGATACATTCATTAAAGATAAATTGTTTGCCCCATTTGTAAAATCCTTAAATGAGGGTTTAGATAGGTTTATGAAAGAATTTTTATCAGAATTAAAGTCCCAACAAAACCACCAAGATGGGTACAACCCTAAAAAACCAAATCAAGGGATAAGAGAGCATTTTTTAGGTCAATAGTTATACCTACCAAGAATAAACATTCATATATTTGATGGTAGAAATGTAATTTCATGGATAAGCCTCATAGAACAACAATTTAAACTTCACAATATACCAAATAATGCCATGGTTGACATAGATTTATTATATTTAGAATTAGGAACTCACCAATGGTACCAATAGAAGATGAATGATAGACAAGGACAATTGTTCAGTTGGAAAGAATTTAGTAAACAACTAGCAATCTTCTTTGAGAAACCATGCATTGAAAACTATTTTACCCAACTATTTTTTTTAAATAATTAATGTCTTTATTTGAATTTAATGCTAAGAATTTGAGATTGGCACTTAGAACTCCTGAGGTGACACCTTACCAAAGGCTACAATTGTACATCAATGGACTTAAGGACCAATTTCAACATAATTTTCATCTATTGGAACCTTATACAATTAGGAAAGTTATGCAACAAGCATTGCATATTGATAAAAAAAAAAGCACCACCAAAGGTGAAATCATGAGAATAACTGATAAAAATGTGACTACTTCTACTAGAAAAACATGGACAAATTATTTAACCCAAGAGAAATTAGTAAGCTCTCTCCTCACCAAGAGATTGAGAAAATAGGAAAAGACCCATATTGGAATTATGGTGGAAAATGGTCAAGGAGTCATAAGTGTTCTAGTAGTGCGAAAAATAATGAGGTTGAAGAAGAGAGATATGTACCTACAAAAGAACCAAACATAAAACTTAAGAATGAGGATTGCAAGGAAAAATAAAGCACTATTATCTCCCTACATACATTGAATGAACAAATTGACCACAAACATTCAAAGTAATTGGTAATATAAAAAAAATAAAAATGTGAAAGTGTTAGTGGATATTGGTAGTACACATAACTTTATCAATAGAAGATTAGCTCATGAACTCGATTGTTTTGTTTATCATGTCTCTAATTTTCAAGTCATGATAGTTGATGGAAAACAACTATCTTGTGGTGGTAAATATCATCATATAAAACTCTCAATGGGAAATTATCAAATCGATTCAAAAATGTTTGTTATCCCTATTAGGGGAGTGGATGTATTTTTAGGTGTGTAATGGCTTAAATAATTAAGAATGTCATTCAATTGTCAAGACTTGTCCATGGATTTTAGGATACATTGTGTGAAGCCACTCTAATGTGTAATTAGCATGGTGCTACTAGGTATATACACATCTCAAATGACCTAAGAATCCCTAACTGAATAGTTCATTATTCACAAGAGGGTTGCATTAAATCATCAACCAGGGAGTCATAAAGCTTTGGATAGTGCTAAAAAATATATGCATTCATAGATTCTAGACATCCTATATCAATTAAGTATAGGTGAATAAACATGGAAATACAGTAAAGGCTTGAAATCAAAATAAACTTCTAATTCACAAAATAGGGGAAAAAAATACAACTACCTTTTTCTATGGGTAACTAATACTGAAGACTACAATTATTAGTTGCTAAAATGTAGTGTACTAACTTAGCTAATCCTCTGGAGTATGAAATAGAACATTAAATTACTAAATCTAATTCATTCATAATCATGTAACTGAAAACTATCGATCAAATTCACAATGCATTATCTATTCTAACAACTAAACTTAAAGTGGTTCAGTAGTACCTCAAGTGGCCCTTGCTTGAGTTGCTACTTCCACAGGATTTTGTCAAACACTCACTTACTCAGAAAATCATAATATCAAATTAATTATCTTTATTGCATCTCAAACATAGAACTATTACATAAAATCTAATAGGAAATATATTGAAGATATTTGTTTAATAACACATTCTATATCCATAATACTGTTACTAATACTAATGCTATTAGATCTCCTCCTCGATAAGGAATCCTACCATATAGTGCTTGTCAAGGAGTCCTAATATTCATGAACTAAAAACAAACAATAAAACAAATGTCAACTATTCCTCAAGAATAGGAAGAGGATTGAGTTTTGAAACAAAAATTAATTACTTGAAACAGGAGTAGAAAAACCAAACATGGACTCTATGTCTAATAGACTTAATGGTTTACAATAGAAACATGCTCAGTAGAATAGTTGTGGCATAACTCAATCTTGTTGAGATTAGATTCCTTCTCCTGGTTGTCTTATTGGCAAGTAAGAATAATATTAGGTGACTCATGGACTAATCAGTAAATGATCACCTCCATCTTCTTTTGAAAGTGTCATGCCCCAAATGGTTGAATTCTTCCTTGCAATGATCTATAATCCTTATGTTGTGGGCTAGGAAGCCGTTGTTGCAGTTTGACAGATCTCCTTGTTGCAAATGTTAGTCTTTCCTTCTAAGGAATTCTCATTATCAACAATCATAAATTAAACATGAAATCCTACTAAACTTCATAGGCATTCATGAATTCATACATACACATATTAACAATGTTTTTATTTCCAAATGCTTAAAACTTACTTAAAAGTGTATGAAAGGCATAAAAGGTCCTGAAAATGTCTCAAAGCTTAGCAAAAAGAAATGATAAAAAAGTATGAAACATAAATGAAAACTAGACAATTATAGATCCCATCATTCCCCTGGTTAAAGCTCTTACTTTTCCCCAAGAAAGTCTTGAAGGTTATACTACAAGGTTGCCTCTTTGTAGTCCACAACACAAGTCATTCCTTTACCCTGCTTTAAGTAGAAACCATGTTGATTTGAGATCTTTTTCATTCTTTTGTTCTCTTCTACTGCACCTTCCTCTCAATTCCTCCATGTCCAGTGAGGTATGGGGAACAAGAAGAGAGGAGGATGAAAGGTGAGAGGGACCCAAGCAATTTTGTTTCTTAAGGAAGTTGCAATGTATTTGTGTGATCTGCCAATTACTGCCACATAATTATAAATAGAATGAGGCCCCTTCTTCTTAAGTTATGGCATAAGTTCTCTCCATCTACGTTGGGTAAATTCAAGTGTCTCTCTTTTCGTTCCTATTGCTAGTCCCTTTAGTCTTTTATAGTCCTTTTCTCTACAATCCATAATCTTTGTTGCAACTCCCCTATTCTCAACAAGGTCTATCCATTGGTCTACCACTGCATTTGGATTTGCTATTTCTTTTCTTAACTATAGAGGGAGTGATTTCTCTCTCTCCTAGTATTCTTGCATTAACTGACCCCTCTGATATTCATTTCTAATGTAGGAAGCTAAAGCCCTAATTTGAACATCTCCCAAAAATATCAGTGAGTTCCAGGCAATATCATATGAGAGAATCATGTTGTGCAAATAAAATGTACACAACTGATCTTGCATCTTTGGTGTATACTTTTGGAAATTTTCTAAAAACAACGATCTCGAATTCATGGCAATGAGATCACTAATTATTTGACTAAATTGAAAACATATTTTTTTTGCAAGAATAGAGTATATACCTTGGCAAGAGGTTTGCACCTCATCAATTGAACTATCTACTAATTCATCTATTTTTATTTTAAATTTTTTTATCGTTGTCTCTTGCTTCTTAATTACTCTAGTATGTGTGGCTATTAACTCTATTTTCTCTTTTTCTCACTCCTTTTTGTTTCTGGGAAAACTCCTTTCTTCTATTCCACAGCTTGATGCCAAGTGACACGATAGTGAGAACAATGAGCGTTCTTACGTATCTAGTTGAGCTCTCAAGGTCTTGATCATTTTCATTTATATCAACAATGGAAATTTGTGTCAACACTTCTAACCTTGATCCCTACTCAATTTTTTGGATTTTTTCTTCCAATTGCTTAATATTTGCATCCCTTTCATTGTCCCTCTATTGGTATTCTTTCAGTTGCTCTTCTAAAAGTTTTATCCTCTGCAAAGCCTCTTGCAGTTCCTTGTTTTTATTTCTCCCTTCTAACAAAATTCTTCTTCTTTTCCCAAAAATTTCTCTTCTTCCACCTCTAAATGCATAAACCATTCTTCAAAAGCAAGGCTTTTTGCAGGTTTGTTTTATTTTCTAGCCATAAAAATATCTTTTTGAGTCTTAGTAAGAAGTGTTGCTTATGTACAAGGGCTACAAAATTGGTGTTCTTATATCACTATCAGGAACATTTTCCTCAAAATTTGTATCAGTCTCAATCATAACATCTTCATGTTGCTTTTTATCCTTTCCTTTCATAGGCCCTTTCCTTTTTAGGCGATGTGATCGTCTTCTTGATTGTATAGGAATTTTTTTCTTCTTCACAGATGCAGAAGTAGAGGCCATACTTTTCCTTTTCTTTGGCTTGGGAGGGCTTATGGCAGAAGTTGGATTTTTTGTATCCTCTTCAGCTACGAATTGCTCAATAGAAGCTACAGGTTGAGTTTCCAACAGTTCCTGCTCTTCAAGTTCCTATATACTATGGGTAGGTGTTATAGCAGGGGAACCAAAGGGTATGTCTCCCTTTGTTGCGATCGTAGGAGGTTCTTCTATTTCTTGTTCCTCACCCCTTTCTTCTTCATTATGTATTGGAATAATATTGTTGACATTGTTACAATTTAGAAAATCTTCCCAAGATATATTGGGAAACTAAATCTGGAGACTTCTTTTGACAAGTAAAGTGACTAAATAGAAATGAGAAAGTGTAGACTAATTCATTTTTTCTTTTATACTCTAATGATATCATTTTTAACAAATTATAGAAAAAAAAGTGTACATTTACCAACCTCTAATGGCGTAAATAATTGAGGAGCTTAAAATGCACTGTCTACAACAATGATTGTCTTCCATCACAAGTCAAATATCTAATAATATATGTAGCAACAGAGGCCCAAAGCCAAGGTAAAAAAAGAAATTTTGTACCTTGTGAGGAAAAATCCATATTTTCTGTAGGAAATGAGAATTCATTTATGGCGATAATTGCATCTGCCCTAACTAGGAATTCTCCAATTCTCGGAAGACTTGACACCTCCACTATGGTTTCCTTTGATGCATCAACCCTCAGTCACCCCATAATTGCCTCATCATTTTTCAAATTGCTAGAAATTTTTTGGTTCATAAGCTTATTATATTTTGTAAGTTGAAGAAAATAATCTGACTAGCCTACCTATTGGAAGATGGCCAAACATTGTCTATTTTGTAGCAGAAAATTATGAGTTGTGGGCTCTCTTCTTATAATATCACCTCTCATTTTAATTTAACCAATTTTGTTTCTTCTTTGTTCTTGAATGATCACCCAATTTTGTTGTTTTCTCTACTATGCTTTGTGTCTCTATGTTTGCTTGATCAACCAATTCAACCTTGAATACTTCTTCTTTGCCCTGAACCATCATTTTCTTAATAATAGGAAGAAAATTAAAAGTAAAGAAAACAACAAAAGCCTTTTGGCTACCCCTCCCCCTAACTAAGGATGCTAGTTGTCCTCAAATAGAAGGTATGGAAAGGGTGCGTGTAATAAATATCAAGCATTGGAAGTATTAAACATGAAGTTTAAATGAGTGCATGAATCATAAATATATACAAAATTAGCAAGCTTAAATATCAATTATGATAGTTAATGCGAGAAGTACATGTTTGCATGTTGTGAAGTGAAGGTTAGGGCGTGTGAATTTTATTGAATGCCACCATGCATCTTGGGGAAAGATTTGAAATTATATGAGTTGATAGTGAAGTATTGTGGGTGGTCGTGCATTGAAAAATAATTTGGCATGAGCATAGCACGTGACAAGGAAGTGGGAGTGGTGAGAAAGAGGCTACAAAAAGTACATGATGGAAAACTATAATTTATTACATGGTACTAGTGATATGAAAAGTGAATGTTGATTGTTATATATGATTGTATGAAGTTGCATGAAATGAAAATAAATTATGGTTTCTACAAGCACAGGTGTAATGATGGTTGTGCAATTGCTACGGGTTACTGAAGAAACAGGTCCCTTCTAAATGATATGCCTCGGGGTGTGATGTTGCAGGTCTTGTGAGCTTTGTTCTAGGTCCAAAAAATGAAGACTTTTGAGTGTCACATGTGCATGTGTGTGCATGTGATAAGTGTTGTAGAATTATACTTGGGAAATAGCAGTAGTGAGTTGGGTAGCTCATTTGTTGATACTTCTGATGAAGTGTTGGTAACTATTGATGAATTATGTAACTCTGGTTCCAATTGATGTTGTAATGTTCATAGGAAATCATCCTTATGTAGTGGCCTCTTGTAAAACTTCAAACAATGGCCATTGACTAAGAGTGAAAACATTATAGCATCAATAGTTGTTAATTGAACTGTTCCATCGGAAAAAATAGTCTAAATTTCATATGGGCCAAGCCATCTTGTTTGTGATTTTCCCTTGTAATCTTTATGTTTGGAGTCATAGAGTAAGGCCCATTAACCTGCATTAAACTGCAAGTAGTCTTGATGAATTGATCATGTCAATGCATTTTCTATTTGTGTATGATATATGTATGGTGAATGGCTTCCCTGTGTATCTCATCTAAAACATTAAGGTTATGCAACCTCTCTTCATGTGTTGCGGATATATCCATGCCCAATTGTATTGTAGTTCTTAGAGTTTTGTATTCAAATTCAATTAGAAGTATTATCTTTTTTCCATACATCAACTCATATGGTGTGAAGCCTATTGTTGTTTTCCAGGTTGTCATGTAAGCTCAAACTGCTTCAAGTAACCTGGATGCCCAATCCTTCCTGTGTAGTTGCATTGTTTTTGTAAGAATTTTCTTTATTTCTTTGTCAATGACCTCCACTTGCCCATTACCCTGAGGGTAGTAAGGTGTAGATTTCCTATGTCTACTCTCATATTCTTGGACTAATTTGTTGATCAAATCTGAATTAAATTGAGGCCCTTGGTCTGTCACTATTTCCCTAGGAACACCATATCTTGTAAAGATATCTTCATAGAAAAACTTAGCAACATTTCCATACTTGCAAATTGCAAGGCTTTGACCTCCATCCATTTTGTAAGATAATCAATACATACCAATATATATTCCTTGTTGTTGGATGTTAGAGATATAGAACCAATACAATCTAACCCCCATTTATCAAATGGTGCTATGACTAGTTGTGGCTACAATAGTATTTCATTCGATTTAGTAGGTCATCCCATCCTCTGACATCTATCACGCCTCCTTGTGTACTCAACTACATCCTTGTGAAGTGTTGGACAATTATAGCTAGTTTTTAAAATTTTAAGAGTTTTCCTCTTAGTTGAAAAATGTCCTCCATAAGGTTCATCATGGCATGCCTTGAGAATGTCATAGACCTCATCTTCCTCGATGCACCTCCTCATTATATTATCAGGCCCTATATAGAATAGATATCTGGAGCTGTCCATGAATAAGGAAAACTTTTCTCAATTAGATGTCTCTTCTCCCTTGTTGGGAGATGTGGCAGTGTTTTCCTTGCAACTAGATATTAGCTATGTCTACATGCCAAGGTGTATGCAGAGAGAGGGAAAATAAGTGCTCATTCATAAATGAATCATCCATAATATTCTCTTATAATTTGTTGGTAGTCTGGAGAGAAAGTTTGCTACTACATTAGCCTTTCCTAATTTGTCTACTATTGTAACATCAAACTCTTGGAGTAGCAAACTCTTAGAGTAGCAATAATCATCTCACAAGTCTACCTCCAACCACTAGTTTATTCATCAAGTACTTGATTGTTGTCTAGTCTATGTGATTGAATACAAACTACCCTATGATGTAATGCCTAAATTTATTGATTGCATAGACCAGATTGGAGTCTTGGTAAGTGTTTCTTTTGGTTGCTTGGACCAAAGAATTTGACTGCTCGATAACTCAATTTTTTTGTCATGGGAAGAAAGTGGATGTTTAGGATAATGCAATATAAACCCCAATATGTGTCATTTATTTGCAAAATTTGCATATAAAATATTTTTTTAACATTTTTATGCAAAGTTGTAAATTATGGAGTAATAAGGTTGTATTTGAGAGTAAGATATATGAAGTAATAAAGGTGTAATGGATGTCATAAGATGTGGGAAAATGTTTATTTCCCTGCCTACAATCATGTCCATATTATTCATTGATTGCATATTGTCTCTTCAAATTCATGTAAGCACAACAAATGAGGCAAAATTAATATTTGAATGTTGGAGACAATATAAACCTATGTTCATACAAATTTATAACCAATACATATTATTGAGAAAATAACTTAATATGTTACAAGTTTAGTTAGAAAACACACAACAAAAAGATGTTAAGCAAGATGTACCTTCTAGCATTTCAACAAAGCAAGCAAGTAAAACCAATTTCCTTGAAGAAAAGTATTGTCTTCTCTTGTGACACAGGTAAAATGTTGTATCTAAATCTATGAACCAAAAACACCACCAACAAAAGTCACAAAAGAAGAAACCCATTGAGTCAAAATTTGTTGCTTCACCCAAGCCCATTGTGAGAGTTTGGGAATCTTATAAAACAAATAAGGGAAAATATGGTCTTGGTTATAAGGATTTTGTTGGCTCTTATGTCCTAAAATATTCTAAACCCATAAAATTTGTATCAAGGGGCATACGAATAAATGTTATGTTGAATCTTCAACTATTAGCAATACTTGTGCAACTAAAAATCTAAGCAACCAAATGCAATATGTATTCTCCAATAATATGCAAATTTGTTCTCATTGTGGACATCAAGAAATAAATATAATATTATAAATATTAAAATATACTACTATAAATATATATAAAACCAAAATAAAAATAAATATATTAAGAAATTATATATATATATATATATATAAAAAAAAATTAAAGGGAATGAAGTGTGGTGATTAAAGATTACAAGGGTAGTGATTAATAATAACTAATAAGGCAGCAATTAATAATAACTAACGAGGCAGTGATGCATTAACAAGGAGGTGTTGCATTACAAAGTATCAACGATTCATAAAGAAGGCAGTGATTAGTCTCTAAAAGCAGCAATTAAAAAAGAATAAGGTAGCAATTAGAGTTATCAAAGGGAGAGATGGAATAAGGAAAGGATATGACTACTTGGAAGGTCATTACTTTCCAAAAAGGATGCTTCTCTTCACTCAACCATAAGGGTATACATGGAATCATATTCAGAAAAATATGGGATGGAGATCAACAGATGTATTCATGAAGAGTGTATAAGCAGATTGGGATAAGGAATGGAATATTAATTGGGAATTAGAGCATCAAGAAGAAATATGTGGGAGTAAGAAAATGGTTCAATGAGAGATATCAAGAAGAAATATGTGGGAGTAAGAAGATGGTTCAATGAGAGAGATATGAAGACAAATGATAAATGCATAATAAGAGAAGTAGGTTTAATATAATCACACACACACACACTCATATCAATTAGAAATTATTCATTTGATGCTTGCAGGAATTATTAATCTTTATTAGTAATTATTCATTTGATCTAATCTATTTGTTTCTCTTTAAGCAATATCATCTAAATATAAAAGACAAATCGAACAAGGCAATTGGAGCAAATCAAACATAATTATCTACACTCGACAGACAAGGGCAAAAGTCAGCATTCATTAATATGTTTGTATCTTAGAATATAGCCGTCTTATATTTTAGCAAGTATCGTGGTATGCTCTATCATGGTTATTATGTATAATGATATATTTATGATTGTATGATCTCTATGAATCTGGAATTTGGATATATTTATTGTTTGTAATTCTCAACCAGCAACCATGAGGAGTGCGAGAAGTATCAGTAGGGTGAGTAGATACTAGCTTTCTTTCTAAGTACGTCACTCCACTTTGGATGATTGTGTGTCTGCCACTTGGGGCTAGGGGGTGAGTCCACCCTTGGGCTTAGAAAGAGGAATCTATGGGCCTCCGACGGTAGCTTTTCCCCTATCTCTACATGAATTGGTTGTTGGGAAGGACTCAAGGTGTCTCAATCATAAAAGGGATGGATAAGGCAACATGGATAGAGAAAGCAAGTACAAGTTTATTCACTAAGTACACCACTCCATGTTGGATGACTGTGTCTACCACTTGGGACTAAGCGGGATGGTATATCAGCTCTTGGGCTTAGCATGGATAGTTTTGGGCAAACTTATCATGTTTCTCATCCAAGTCCTATTATGATTAAACTTCCACTGTGCATTATGGATATTGTGTAGTTTATATAGTTTTGAAATAGTTATGTATTTTTACATGGTTTAAATAGATAAAGACATTTATTATATATGTTTTATAAAATGAAATATATTTCTAGTATTGTCTAACATCATTGCAAGGACCTAAACCGAGTTTTATATTGCTTCAAACATATAATTCATTAGTTATAACCCTAACTACATTTTTTTTTTATTCTAGGGCAAGATTTAGGGCAATCATAAAAATCTCCACAAGAAGAGCAAAGAAGGCTATTTCTTGGTCAGAGGGTTCTTAAACTAGTGAGGAAGAGGAAGATTCTAAATTGTAGAGGAAAGGTAACCAAATTTCTAAACCTAATGGAGAAGTGGTTGGAAAAAGTAAAGAGAAACTTGATAGGATGCTACAGTTCAAACCTTGAGGAAAGGCCCAACATTGATGTCACCAATCCTCTATTTGAGGATTTTTCTTATTTGTATGCTAATAGGGAAGAAGTCTATGATTACTAGGGTTGGCTAGGGAGAGAGTGGCAAATCATTTCAAATTGGCCAAATGATTTTTTTTGGAGATTAATAAAACCAAATTGAAGTTTGAGGGCTAAAGAAAAAAACTCAAATGAAGAGTAGGTCCAATCCAAGACTTCAAACAAGGAGCTACAAAATAGGTTGGATGATCTTAAAGATATTGACAATGTGTTAAAGGAGGATTATAAGAGTCGTATGGTTAATATGGAAAAGAAAATCTAAGAGATTAATTTTAATCTCAAAAAATATCCTTGGGATTAATCACTGTTCGATCAAGAATAGTGCTGAAAACATTGAGAATCCTCACAAAAAAGATCAAAGAGCTCAAGAAGGAACAAATGATTGATACTGACCTTGAGGGTAGCAAAAACAAAAAATAAGGTATAAAAGATAAAGGATTCCAAGGGACTTGGCTCTAGAACACGTAAAAGAAAGTAAAAAGAAATCCAGAGGAAAAAAAAAAAGCTAGATCTGATCAATCTACATAATACCTTTTATAGCCAAGAGTTAAAGGTTACTAATACTTTGAACAATATGATTAGAAGTAAACGCTTTTGGTTATTTTATTTTTTATTACTTATTGGTTAGTTGTTGGTTGACTATGTCCTGCGGGTCCCACCAGCATTTAAAGGATAGATTTAAAAAATTTGGTTTCCACATGTTATCGAGAGGTCGGACTCCACTCTTAGCCAATCACGATCACCCGACAATAGCCTAAGATCGGCATCTATAGTCAACTTTTATCATACTATCGGGCCCGATTGGGTATGAAGGTAGCTGATACACCCGATCCGAAGTACCGATCTTGTTCACAAGTTGCATATTGGCCGATGGTAATCAACACAGATGGAATGCATCTATTACAAATACCCAATACCAAAGCCTATCAAATCCCCGACATTGGTCCAAATGCTCTGATCCCTTTCGAATGAACAAATTTAGTTTCAGTTACTGCAATTATAAATTATAAGTAGTATAAACAGAAAGAAGGTACAAAACACACCCAGCGCCATTCTGAATCAAAGCCAAGCAAACTTCACCTTAAGCACAAACTGACCCACACATCCACCATCCACATCAAATGTATAACTTCTCATCTAATGAAAAACTCGTGCAATTTTACATTTCTAAAGAAACTAGTACCAGGGGATTTAAATCTCTTTTACTTGCTCTGGACAAATTCACAAAATTCTCCCATAAAAATTTCATCTCTGAAATTGAACTATAAGCATTTTAAAAACAGCCAAAACCAAATAGAAAGCAACAAAACTAGTGACAGTGGATTTACATCCCTTTTACTTACTCTGGACAAATTCACAAAATCGTCCCATGATAATTTCATTTTCTGAAACTGAACTATAAGCATTTTTAAAACAGCCAAAACCAAAGAGAAAGCAACGGTACTTGACTACATAAAAGAATAGTAGTTTAACTACTCTTATTCTCCCCTCTAAAGCAACCTCATAAAAATACAGCTAAATTGTTTACAACCTATGATGCGAAGTAGTGCAATAGACTCCCATATTTGCTATCATCAAGACCACCCCTACAATAGTAACAGTCCTAGGCATGTTTTGCAATCATGCATGGTTTGGCATCATTATATGAAATGGACCAACCTTGGGTTGCCAATCATTACCATGAAAACTTATCTTATGCATCATGTGCAGGTGGTGGATATTACAAACCCAGTGACGTAAACATGTTAAATGAGAAGGAATGATTTTGGAAACACTGTAAAGTGATTTTGCTCAATGTTGCCAGATAAAAATTCGCAATCTCTTGTTTAGATGAAAACATTTACTCCATATAAAAATTCGCAATCTCTTGTTTAAATGAAAACATTTACTGAGCATTCCAAGATGTCGATAATTTTTTCATCCTAACAAAGATCCAGAAAGGTGATCCAAACCATTCTGTTTCATCTTGGTAATGAATACAAAAGTGCAATCAAAATCCTTGATGTAAAACAACCTCGTGTTGTTTCAAAAACTTTTATCATTTCAGTCATGGATTGTCAAAACCTTGTCATACAATCTAGTTGCGTCCACAAGAACATATCATACACACCCTCCATATACATTTGTCTCAAATAAAAGCTGCTATTCAAGAGATCATTGAAGCGTATACATGCAGTTTGTCCATACACACAAGCTGGTGATAATGACCTTTGGACGTCTTTCATTTATGGAACTAACTCACCCAGACCATACCAAGCCACTTCTACCCAACTAATCATTAATTAAACTAATACATCACTTTTACATCCTCTTGCAGGTTCCTACAACAGAGACTTGTATTACTTCCAATGACATTTCATGGATTTGACCAATAACTAGCACACCAAAGAAAGCCTACTCCCAATGATAGTTTCAACACCAGAACACTTCTTTAAAATTACTGAAATATAACTTGCAAGTTGATATTGCTTTGTTGCATATAACCATTTGCTTAGTTTCCCAACAGGTGGAACTAGGGCACAATATTGTTTGCAAAAAAGAATGGTAGCAAAGAGCTGAATGCTCACGATTTCTGGGGAAAGCAGTGATTGCTAGAAACAAGCTGCATGAAAAGGACAAATAAAAAATGGGTAGATCTGTCATCTCTATTGGATATTGTACTTTAAGCCTTCAAGCCTAAATGAAACTAAAATTAAGAGTGAAAGTCCCCACACATTAGAGACAATGACTAAATTTTTGAAATTTGTGGTATTGTGTTAATAATAAAATGAAGCATCAACAGTACCCAATTAAAATTTAAATGGCTCAAAGAATTCAGTGACCCCAAAATTTATAAAATAGCATTAATTAGAATCATTAAGGTGATAATTGATAAATGACATGAAAAAACTCCTATCCATGCAAAATAACTAATCTTATCCAGAGTATTCCTCAACCAAAACTACCAACTAAAAATAATTCTTAAACCATAACTAAACTGCAACCCAGTTTTCTCAAGTCATTGCTGCATGAAGCACTTCCGCAAGACACTGTATAGGCGTTGAAAACCAAGTAAGATCTGTTTAAAATTCAACCAAACAAGAACAAAATGGAATTGCTTTTCCATGTGAAACCACAAATCCAATCACATATAGTTCAGGGTGCAGCAACTGCAATTCGACCAGCAACTTGGTCAAGATCCCTTTGGCCGTTGGAAGTGATGCGTCTTCCGCTGAAACGCAACAAATTTGCATGTCAAAACATTTGTGCCTATACAGAACAGCACATTCAAGGCACAATTAAGCCCACTAAAGAAAAAATAAATGAAAGCACTCACCCATTAGTATCAATCTCAACAATGCCAATTTTTTCCAATTGCTGGAGTATATGTCGAGCAATAGATCCGCTGCTTTTACAAAAATGTGGAGGAGCAACACCATTCCTTCTACGGCCACCATATATCTTTCGGAAAGCCCCAACTCCAATTCCCTGGTTTAAATAGATTTTCCTTGCCATTGATGCTGATATTAAGTAAAAATATCAAATATGCTTAGTCATTATAGTTAACAATTCTCACTTGAACCAAGAAAAAAATGTAACATAAACCAGGTCAAAAAGAAGCATGATGAAACAAAGTACTAGAACTTAGGTCCTCAAAAAAGCTGAGTCTACTGCATTTTTGAAATGCAGAGTTAGAAAAGATTGCAATTGAGTTTAAATAACCAGTTACTGCACTAAACTTCAGAGCAGGAGACAAATGTCCAATATTTGAATATATAAATCTGTACAACAGCAATAATACACAGAACATCTTTACAGAAACTTATTATGACACAATTCAATGACCTAGTTAATGCAATAGAACTTCAATGAGCTTGACAGAAATCCAATAATGGAACATATGAATCTATACTATAGCAATGACATGCAGAATATATTCACAAACAAGCCACATAATAACTAGCACACTTGTAAGGGTGGGGGGGCCTAGCTCAATTGGCTAAAGCACCCTGTTACAGGCAAGAGGTCACGATGTCTAATCTCGCCCATCCCCGTGGTACTAGAGGGTGTGTCATGCCAGCATCACCAGTCATGTGAAAAAAGCTTACCAGATTCCTGCAGTCTTAAAAAAAAAAAAAAAACTAGCACACTTGTACAATACTACTTTTTACTTTGGACCCACATTCTTGGGGCATATGGTTTGTAAAGCTATATTAAATTTTGTTCATTTAAAAGCAACAATGAGATTCCATTAAGAAAGATCTTTCTCTATAAGAATCATGTGTTGTATATCCATCAAGTTTGAAATCCGGCATACTAAATCACTTGTACCTTTTAATTCTGTAAGACCCAAGAAAAGACCACTATTAAAACATTTAATTCCACACGCAAAAATGCATTCAAACAGAGTAAGAAAGATCTTTCTCTATAAGAATCATGTGTTGTATATCCATCAAGTTTGAAATCCGGCATACTAAATCACTTGTACCTTTTAATTCTGTAAGACCCAAGAAAAGACCACTATTAAAACATTTAATTCCACACGCAAAAATGCATTCAAACAGAGTAAGAAAGATCAGCCTTCCAGCCAACAGCAAGGATTTAAACTCTCAACTAGATTAACGAAGATTGGATTTCAAGATATGATCAAGATTCAGGATTAACGAAGATATGCAAGATAGTTTAAAAGATAGACAAAGATAACATACCTAATCCAATGCCGATTCAACCAGGACTCTATGAACAACTCTGAAGCAACATAGGATGTCATGAAAACAAACTGAAGGGAATTTCTTTAACTGTGAGTCCAAACTCATAAAAATTAAATTAAATTAAATTTTATAATTTATGGTTTATATTAAATTTTATATTGTAATCACCTGGATATGGCAGACAAGGGCTGGGAAGGGAATGCTATTATTTTAAAAAATAGCAGTACAGGGGTCCTTGGAGATGACTAGTTTCAATCAACTAAAACTACAATGCATGTACACACATAAAGCCTTATTATTGTTTCTCTTTATACAATTATTTCTTAATAGATTAATAAGAAAAAAAAAAATTGTGAACATTTATGAAAAAAATAGAAAATTACAAGTATAGTAGTGTATTATTTTAATTCTTTTTTAGTTTTAATCAACCATGTATCAGCACTTTAGGAAAGCCCAAAGTAATTAATTAGCTGATAGGCTTTACCTCTGGGATCCCCACGATATGCCTGAAAACCTGTCTCACGCCGGAAAGAATACGTCCGCCGTCGAGCAGTCTTCAGTTAACTGTAAACCTCCCAGGCAAGAAGATCATATCCCCTTATAAATGCAGCGCCTCACTTAGGCAGGTTCAATCTGTTGGTTGGAAAAGAACAGGAAGCTTCCAGCCATGGGAAGAGGCTCTACACTCTTTGCCAGCCAAAGAATTCCTCAATTTCACTTCTATTTAACTCATTCATCACTCACCATAACAATTCTAGATATTCGTTCTGCTTAAATCTCAGATGTATTGCCCCTGAATTTAGACAAATTCTTCAAATTCTATGATTTTGTGCAGTCAGTTGATAACATGGGTGAATCTTTAGAAGATGTGAATAATCTGAACAGCGCAGAGCCCCTTGCATCCTGTGTTATAACTAATACGTTCCTATTCTGGACACTAGATGTCACCAAGAGATTTGGGCTTCCTTGGATTTCCTTTTGGAGACAGCCTGTGGCTGTCTACTCAATCTACTACAACTTTCGTCTGCTGTTCTTACGGTCGTTACCCTCCTGAAGACACCGGTATGTTTAGTTTATATGCACTTGTTATATGAAGAGCTGATGACATCCGAGAGTAGCCAATCTCCTTAACATTTTTCTACAGTTTGAAATGTAGCATCTCTAGATGATCTCCTACTTGTAAGCTGAAGGCTATTGAAGTGCATTCTCTTTAATTGACCTCAAGTCCTCAAGGTACATTGATGATTGATGTAAACTGACTATTACATGCGTTGATTCCCTCTTCCCGTCAGTTATAATATTTTTGGAAATTTTGTTGTGTTTGCCCTATTTCTGGGTGTAGGGGAAATGTAACTGCTGTAGTGGATTTATTAGGGAATTTTCTAATTTTAGAAACAGTGCTTTTATTTATTTAGAGGGTGTAGATTACAACTGGGAAGAGAAGTTTTTTGGTCAGGTCTGATAAAAAAATACTTTTGTTAAGAGAATGTTGTCATTTCCGATTTAAAAAAAAAAAAAATGTTTTCTAAGTCTAGCTTAATCTTTTCTGCTGCTTATTGCTCACTGCCTACAGTTGTTATGTGGTCAGTTCTGAGAAAAAGACTTTTGTGATCTAGAATGTACGTGATTTCAATTCAGAAAATAAAAGTTGTTTATTTGGTCTAATTTAATTTTTTCTGTTTTTTATTGTTCACCGCTTCGAAATACCTGTTTTGGATACTAAGATGGTGTAGATTGCAGGGAAAAAAGTTTTTCAGTCAGATCTGAGAAGACTTTTGTGAGAAAATGTGTTATTCCACTTTAGAAAATAAAAGTTGGTTTTTAGTCTATTTTATTCTTTTCTGCTGTTTATTGCCCACTGCGTTTAGTTGCAGCTAAAAGCTTTCGCTGCTGAAGAGAACAGCTTGCATTAGTTTTGGTAGCAGGGCAACCTATAAAATGGCTCAGAAAGAAGGCCATTTGAACTGGGGAAGGATTGCTGGAAGAGGAGCTGGATATAGATGCAATAATAGAGATAAATTGCTCAGGTGATTAGAAGCAATTGAAGCACATTCTGGCAGGATGAATCTGAAGATGAACAAGAGAATGAGGGAGCCTTGGCTGGAGCAAATGGGGCAACAGATCCCATGGAGAGGTTGATCAAAGCTATTTCAAAACACGGGACCAAAGGTAAGGCTCAGGTCTCAAATTTCAAAGGTGATTTAAATCTTGATTTGTCCATTGATTGGGTACAAGAATTAGAGAAGTATTTTGACATGGATGTAGAGGACTCAAGGAGATTAAAGTTTTCAGTGACAAAGATGAAGTCTCATACTGCCTTATGGTGGGATAACCTCCAAAATAATAGAAGAAGACAGAGTAAAGACAAAATCAGACTATGGCCCAAGATGTTGAAACAACTGAGATCCAATTTCTTATCAACAGATTATCAACAAAAAATGTTCAATCAATTTCAAAACTTGAGACAAAAAGAATTTTTTGTATTCGAATACTCAAAATAGTTTATGAGGCTTCAAATACAGGTAGATTTGTAAGTAGATGGAGAACAGGCTGCTACCCCCAATTAAAATAAATAGTGTTGATGAAGCATATCAATATGCTCTGAGAGCTGAGGAGAAACTCAATCGGGGTAAGCGTAAATTATCAAGCAAGAAGAGTGACCACACTTCCTATAGAGGAAAGGCAGTTCCTTGGAACCTGCAACTAATGAAGAGCCTTAGGAAGGTGAGGATGTGAAATCCAACTCTAGAGGAGAGAAGGCTTTGGAGGCAGAGGAAGAGGACAAGCCTTTGGTGGCTAAAAACCATCGGTGTTTCATATGTAATGAAGCCCATAAGACCATTGATTGCCTTCAAAAGCCCGAAAGGGTGATGGTAGCCCAAGAAGAAGAACCTCCAACACAAGAAGTTGAAGTAAAGATGAGAGAACTTGATAAATAGAAGCTGATTATAAGACAAACAATGTCTTCCAAACAAAATGCAAGTTTAAGGACAGATTGTAGATGGTGGATCTACCGACAATCTGGCAAGTATAAAATTGATAAACAAAATACAGCTTAATTGCATTCCAAATCAAACTCTTATAAATCTTGTGTTGTTGCTTTCAAAATTGGTCCTTGTGAAGACAATGTGCTATGTGACATAGTGCAGATGGATGCTTGTCATTTTCTACTGGGACAACCTTGGCAATATGACTAGAAAGTAATATGCCATGGTAGGAAGAATACTTATGAAGTACAAAATGAGAGGTAGAGACATCTTCCAAAAACATGGAAAGAAAAAGAGGCATTTGAAATGTTAGCTTTGTCTCTTTTCTAGCAGAAGCTAGGCTTGACCTTGAAGAGAAGAACAAAATTGTAGATAAGCCAAGAAGTGAGCCAGAGGCATTTTCGAGAGCCAAAAGAGCAATTGATTTGAAGATTGAAGTACAACACATAATTAATGCAAGAGAAATAGAACTACAATGAGACTCAACAAATGAGGTCAAAAGTGCACCCTAAGAGATGGATGATGAAGATTTATCTAACAGTGATCTTCATTCAATTGAACTCAGTAAAGAAACATTGGAAGATAAACTAGAGCTTGCAAATGGAGTTACACTTTGTTACTCTTGTCTGGTATGTTATCAATTGCATACAATAACATAAGTTCACAAAATATATCAAATAGAGGATTTATTCAATAGATTTTGCAAACTTACATGTAGAATAGAAAAGCCAAAGAAAAAATTGGACACTTTCCCTATCCATGATTATTCAATGTAGAGGAAACCAATGGTTGTCAATTACAACAAAGTCGGGGATTGGACACTTTCCCTATCCATGACAAAATGAGGGAGAAAATGTGTAATGGTAAGCAAACATGTCGCCAATGGTGGGATGGGCAGTCATTCCCAGGTTGACCGAGCGAACTTCCTGAGTGTTGTATTCCTATTCTTGGATTTTGCTTTTTTTTCAGTGGTTGGTTGGATTCTTCTCTTTCTTCTTTCCTAGAACACCAAATTTTGTAAGGGGTGGTATACTCCCCAAGCATGACTTTTGATATAGTTTTGGACAAGCAAAAGAGATTGGGTTTATTGAGAAGCCTACCTTTTCTAAGAGCTTACGGTTGTACAAATATGATTTGGAAGCCATGTTAGTGAATTTTACTACAGTGATGGTACTTATATTTGTAATTTTTATTGCTCTTTCTTCCATTTTACTAGCTGAAGAACCAAAAGGGTGCTCTTCAATAGAGACCGCAATAGCTTAAAGTACCATGCTTATTACTTTAAAATTGCTGATTTCATACAATAACTGTTATCTGTTAGTTTTAGGATCAGATTTGCAATAAGCAGAAATACAACAACACAAGAACAATAAACACAGCACTTTTACCCTGGGAAAACCCTCCTACTCGAGGGAGAAAAACCCAGCAAAATATATCTCCAATATAATGAATGAATAAGAGCAGAAATCTGCTTACAAGTCTGGCCTTACTCAAAGCTGAATTATTACAATGAATAATAGCATCGCTCCTTGATGCAAAGATAGAAATGAATATGATCCTCCTTGAAATTGATCTGCTGCTACCAAATGATGATCTGCTGCTAAGGTGCGAACTTGAAGTTATTGAATTGATGATAAAATGACAAGTCTTCTCCTTGCTTATATACAATGATAGGTGACCTTTCCACTAGGTCGGCCCCCTTAGGAAATAAAGAATATTAAATATTGTTTGTTACACAAGGCCGACCTGCCTTAGACAAAGGAAGAATAGCTCCCGAAGCTACCAAACACTAACATTATCATTATTATGTTCAATTTGTACCTTAGAAATACCATGTGGCTTTTACAGTTCAATTTTTTAGTTTAATACTTCATTTAATTTGTCTAACTGTTACTCTTATATTTTTGCTGTAGTATTCCATTTACTGTAATATTAAAAGTTAAAATATATCTAAATTCTATCTTTAGTTTCCTATCGTCATATCCCTTGAACCTCGGGTTCAAGTGCTAGTATAATATATATGAGAAAACTCAATAAGAAGGTTCCCACTTTTCAAGGGAATGTACACAAAAGTATTATCATAAGGTAGTACTTGTCCCATAGTCAGTGAAACGGCAACTTGTGACCAACATTAGTCACTGAAGGAATCCGCTTGAGAATTTGATCAGTTCAATAGTCATGTAACCAGGGACTATTAAACATCGGGTTGAATCCAGGCCTTGCGATACCTAGATAGAGCAAACCCCCTATATATTGTGACGTCTATTGCCGAAATTTGGAACTAATCATCTGGATTGCTATTTGTCAAGGAAGGTCATGTCTTATGAGTAGTGAGGGGTTTCCTCAGAATAGTAGTATTTTGATAGCCTCTGAGAATTTATCAGTACTGGCAAAGGAGAAGCATTTTAAGAAAAACCCATCGCGTTGGCATTTCACCTAGGACAGTATTGATTTTTTGGATCTGTACGTCTTTGTTCTTATTTCTACAAAAATGAGCTGCTGCGTATAAAACTTTTCTAAAAAACCCTTATTAAATAAAACAAGTAACTGATTCAAATACTACAGTTCATAGTGAACTCTTTTACATGGAGAACAGAAATACGGAGTAAAGGCGCAACGCTGCAATTAAAATCCGACGGGAAACATAATAATTCAAGACATACCTGCTCTAACATAGTACCAATCAGAATCATAGGGCGCAAGTTCCTTAAATGTAGCTGTCTTCACAATATCAGTCCAGTGTGGCAACTCAATCTGCAAATTTTCATGTCAATTTTCATTAAAAAAACGACTTCCAGGGCATTCAATTTATTAAAACAAGGTTTTACATTTCGATGGTCTTTAGGGTTTAAAAAAAACCTCGTACAACTACATGAGAAAGGATTTACATTAACTAGGGTTTCTTTAACCAATCAAATACCCATTGATTCTAAATTTCCATTCTCATTTTCGGCCACATTAAAATGCTATTGGAGCTTTAGATTCATCAAGCACAGAATATATATTTTAACTGATCTTTAAGGATTCAACAAAAGCTCGCAAAACACCAAAACAAGGGTTTATTTTCCCTCATCAATTACCCAAACAGCGAAGGAATGAAACTGCTAGAATACAAATATTGACACCAAGGAACCCAACATTTTTTCTTGTTCTTTTAAATCGTTCAACTACCTTCCCCGATCGCTTGAGATGTGCAGCGTATGTAGGGATAAACTCGTGAGGAGAAACATCTTTCACAGTGCAAGCTGTCGCCATGGCTCACCCGAACCTGCTACCCCTGAAAACGCAAACGCAGGAAGCCCAGAGACAGAAACAAGGGGAGAAATGTAATGTTATTTTGTGCTGGGATTAGGGTTTTGTTCGAGTTCTTTTTCTTTTCTTTTTTTAAACCCTAAAGGTATTTCCGTTCTCGGAACCCTAATGGTGAAGAAGCGGTCATGGTCATATGTTGGCTGGGGGCTAGAAGTGGTTTTGGTGATTTCCTTACGAGATGAAAGAATTTGGCCTAATGATGTCTTAAGTGTATAGATTTGTGTTAGTAACTAGCATATATATATTAATTAGCAATCCCATCTTAGTGTGCAACGGATACGGGAAGAAGTGTGGAAATAATTTCTGGATTCGATTGGGTAAAATTTTTTGATGAAGTGTGGAAAGTCAATTAGGAAAAATTTTGATCTATTTTTGTATTATATAAAACTATAATAATTATGAATTATAAATTTTAATCATTTTATGTAATTAATAGTTTTATTTAAAAATATAATATATAATAATAAGTATAATTAAATTATTTATAATTTATTTTTTATTACTAAAATATAAACCACATTTCATATAATAAACTTATAAATCAAATTATAAATCAAATATTATAATCAAAATTTTTAACTAATTTATGTTATTTTAAATATATTAAATATAAGTTAAATATATTAATTATGCTAGTTATTAAATAAATTCTAAAAAAATGTGGGTGGTTGGGTGTGGTTGGGTGGGCGCTCCTCCACATTGGCAGAGGGATTTCGCAAGGGTATGACTTGGCTCATACATGGCTTCATTAATGTTATGGTCGCACGCCGATTTGATTGGAGGGAATGGAACTGACAAGTGGTGGTGGTCTTGGAGTACTTCATATGCGGTGAGTACATGCACAACTGTTAGCTAGCGTGCTACTAGCATTTCAAGGTATGCACTGCGATAAAGGCTAAAGGCGAAGGTCGGTGATCATGCAAGGATAGATTGCCTTGCATCAAAATAATTCCCCGCTCGTGTGATGTGAGTTCGGCTTTGTTGTTGTGGGTATTATTAATGGAAGTTGGTGTCAGCGGATTGTAGTGTGTGGTTTGCAGTGTTTATGTGTTGTCTTAGTTGGTGGCGATTTGGCCGATGGTGTTCGACTTCTAGTGGCTTTGAAGATGGCAAAATTTGGTCGTTCCAAGTTCATAATCTCTGTGTCTGTGGAGGGGTTGGAGTCATTTGGTGCAGACACACCCATTTCTTTGTTGGTGATGGAGAGATAAGCTGCCTTCAGAGAAATTACCGACCAGCGGCTTAAGTATGTTATGCTTGATAGTGATCCTTTGGTTTTGGTAGCGGTAAAAATGGTCTTAGGGAAAAGCCATTTGGAGAGGAAGGAGTATGTGAGGGATAATGCCTATATCTCCTCACACTTCTTGGTCGCATTGTTGGATGTTTGAGGTGTCTAAGGCGGAGGCCAAGGAAATGCTCGTGCGCCTGTTTCAGGAGGATTTGATGGGAGGTTTAGAGGAAACTTTAAAGGCGGAAATTGTTGGCAAAGGGATCCCACGACCAACGAACTTGGAGTTGCTCTGGAAAACTGACGAGGCGGTGAAAGTTTTCCCTTTCCTACTGGATTTGAAAGGGGTTGAGCTTATGAGGCATTGGACGGTCTTGGTCGTGGCAGTGGAATTTTTGAAAAGGAAGATAGGGCTAGTGGTGGAGGATGGTTTGGACTGGGTGGTTGATTTTGATACTTTTGCTAAATTGAATGGGTTTCTCTAAGGTTTGGCTTCTTTTTGTTTGTTAAATTTGCTCGTCGGCTGGTTGTTTAGTATATGGGCTCTCTGATTTTGGCTTGGACGAAGCCAATTTTGGTCAAATTTTGTGACTTCCTCGAGCTGATCGAAGGAATCTTCACTAGTTTTTTTGGCTATTGGTTGGGTGATGGTTCTTCCTGCTTTAGCAAACATTTTGTATGGCTCTTTTTAATATTAATAAAATATCAAACTCTTACGTACCAAAAAAAAATCTAAAAAAATAAAATAACTCTTTCAAATAAATGAAAACAATTATTTAAAACTAAAAAAATAAAACAAGATGTAATGTTAAAACTTAAATGTGTTCATTATTAAGATCTGACGGTAATTTTAATTGTTAATTATTTTAATTTCTAACTATACGATCATGTTAAATAAATTATTGAGTAACATACTCCATGTACACTAAATGTTTATATTATTTAAAAGAAAAACACTCTCAAAAACTTCAAATCATTGAAATACACTTATTTATTTTTTATATAAAATTAATTTGAAATACTTTACCATTATTTTAGGCAAAGTGTGAAGATTTCTTAAATCCTAAACTACCATTTGACATGGCATTATGAGTGTCATGAGAAATTAACGAGTAAAAATCGCCACATGGTTTCAATGTGAAAGGCTTGGTAAATTTATTTCATTTAAAAGTACTTTTCGATTACCACAGGCCAATTTTGAACAGTAATAGCTATCATTATTAGGCAGTTGCTTACAAAGCATTATAATTCACGTGACACAATGTAGTAGTAGCCTGACTTTTTGACTGTGACTAGTTTAAACTAATTACTACGGGGAAATGGTCAAAGCATTCACCTATAGTCCGACAAAATGTATTCTTGTATGTTTTGGAAAACAATGAGTAAGTTTATAAAACCATAAATGGTTAAACAAATGTTTTTTTCCACTCTGATATGACTGATACAATTGACATGACCGAAAAAACTTTCCTTGTTGGTTAAATGATAGTTATACCCATATGGTGAGGAAGACAAAATGATAGTGCTTCAAACGGTGGTGGTACCATTCACACCTACGCTTGCTTAATTTAAAGCTTATCGTAAGCAGCAGGGAAAGCAGCGAAAATTGACGAAAAATAGTCAAAAAAATGGCAAAAAATGATGAACAATTGAGATTCGTTTAATAGTCGACAGACTGATATTAACCATTGATTAGCAATTTTAGCTTTGTCTTCTTCAAATGGGATACGCCTTCGGTGTAAAATATTAATATATATAAAATACGCTGAGAGTTATCATTATCTAGGCGTCTATTGCTTAATATTAAAGAATAAAATTAAACATGAAAAAGAACGTAACCACACATATGTACGTATTCATTATATTGTATCCATATAAAAAATAATTCAAGGTTAAACAAGGTGCTTTTAGGAAAATGTATGTAAAAAATAAATTAAGTACATTTAAAATGCAAGTTACAACGTGCTTTTAGGCAAATATATGTCAAAAATAAATTAAGTACATTTAAAATGCAAGTTATAGTGGAAATCAAAGAAAATAAATAGACATGTCTTTCTTACATATATGTAACATTTTGTGATATTTTACTTTTCTTCAATAGACATCATGAAATCATACAATGATATATAAAATGTTAACAATTAATTACAACAGTTGAAAACCACATTGGTATCAAAGCCATTGAAGCAAATTTGAACAAAAAAATATATTACATCAATTATATTCCAAAAGTTTGAGTCTATTTTCTTCAGCCTTGTGCTTGGCAAGTTGTTTATCCTTTTTCATTTTCTCATAATGGTCATATGTGAATGGTAGAATTATTCTTAGATCCTCTATAGATTTTACATGAGATATTGCCACAAATGTTAATCATGTTCTTTCTATCGGTCCTATATCAATTGTTGCTTTTGAAAGAGTCAATCCTTGAGATTTATGTATAGTTAATGCCCATGCTAATCTCAATGGCAGTTGAAGTGTTCTACCCCTCTGTATTGGTGTTATTGGAATTGTATTTCGATGATGATCTTTAAATGGTATTCCCGAATAATTTTCAAACTCAACCATCACATATGTTGGTGGTTCAGGTGGAATAGTTCCTGGTTTGTAGACAATCCTTCAAATGTATCCTAGAGCTCCATTAACAAGACGTGCTTGTATCCAAAGATTGGAAGTCAACATGACTCTTGAATTTTTACTGATCAATAACTCTAGATCAAGTTCATCATTTGAGCAATCTTTTGTTGTATTAACACTTCATGCTTTTGTTGCAACACTACATGCAACAGGATGATTCAATGAATATAACATTTTATTTTTGTGGCTATGAACATTGTCATTTGTGGAGAACAAATGGACAGTATTATCAAACTCATAATTGCTTGCAGCATCTAGCTTAATAGGGGTTCTCATCATAAGCAACCTCCAGTCATCAATTTGTGGGTTTGCATCTCTTAGATTTGTCAGAAGTTCACGAAATCTTTGTTGATGGATGTTTTCTCTATCTTGTCGAAATATTTTATGTAAGGTAACTATAGTTTTGAATTCCTCCCACAATAACTTTGCCCGTTTGTTGTTGTCATACATTGGTCTATCATTGACTAGAGGAAATTGGCCTAAATCTCCAACCAAAATCATAGATATACTTGAAAGATAATCAATAAAAGTTATTTTCAAAATGTATACTAATATTATAGTAATTTAGTACATATGAGTTATATTAAATAAATAATGTATAGAATACATGCCTTCATTAGTCATAATGAAAGGTATACCTACAAAGTTTATGTGTGCACTTTGTGGGAATGCTTGTCCAAGTCGAGAATCTTTATTTTCCAACATGTTTTGACCAATGAAGCTCATTTCATCAATCAAAATATATTTGATATGTGTTATTTCTTCTTGAAAACTTGTAAGTCTTGTTCCTTCTAGCTGACAAAAATCTTGTATTGGGATTTTTAATTTTGAATGAACTGTAGAGGCTTGTATATTGAATGTTGCAACTCCTGTTGGTGCAAGTAGTAGAAGGAGAGAACGACATGGCATAGCTGCATTTTGAAGAGCTTGACTAATGGCACCGATTAGATATAACTTTCTTGTGCCTACTATTCCTTGGATTATCATGAACAATGGCACTCCATTCTAATTTGTATGAAAGTGTGTCATAATTATGTCAAGTGCCTTTTTTTGTTTACCACTGAGGTTTGTGTAATTGATTCTTTGTGTTATATCATCATGTATGATACATCCATGATCTTTCATGTTGCTTATAAAATTGACTACTCCAGTTGTGTACTCTTCACCTTAATATTCATAAGACCAATCTGCACGTCTATCAATATCTCTTCTCCCCAACATATCTATTTCAAAGACTTGTCTATTTTGACCATGATACAGTCTAGACATGATTTCCCATTCATGCTTTGTGGTATTTCCATGAACAACTCCATTGTCTTCATTTTCATAATCACTATTATTTTTAACATTTTCTACAATTGTTTGTTCCACATGCCAAGGAGTATAATTGAATGACTCCCACTTTGCTACTATGGAGTCATTATCATGACCAATATCTCTTTCTATGTCACCAAATGGTTTGTACAACAATAACTCCGATAAACGTAAGTCAATCCATTTATTTGACTGACATAGAGGAATAGATACAATCCTAGGGAAAACTCTAACAATGGATGCACT
>VDFB02366694.1:0-14754 GCA_007258455.2 Sequoia sempervirens
TATATTGCATACATATAAATACATATATTGCTTCTTAATGGCTCGTAGCATTAAAACATGCAACCAAAATATAAAATTTGTATAACCCGCACTCCTCTTAAATATCACCACTTGTATTACATCACCACCAATATTTTCATAGATACAATGCGATGAGAACAACTAAGAACCAAGACTATTCGGCACCACTAAATCTAATCGAACCCACCCCTTATCCCACTTTGCATAGCATACAACAAATTGGAATTCAAAGGCATAAAGAATTAATAAAAAAGTGAAGTTGTTTGTTTAGATGGAGAGTGTAATGTTGTTGATGCTTATGCTCTTGCGTCCACCCTGCATTAAAAGTAAGCAATGCATATCCCTTGGTTATGCATCGTTCATTCCATTCATTACAGTCTCCATCTAAAAAACAACTTCACTTTTTTGTTTGGGGAGTTGAATGTTTGCAGTTCCATGTAGATATGAATATGGAAGTGAGACATGGTAAATGGAAATTGGAAAAGATTGAGAAATGCATTTTTGAATTTGTAAATCTCTTTATATGTTCAATGTTGGTTTGGTATGGAGTCTTTAATTTGTGCCCTCCTTTGTCAAATTTGAAAACTTGTTTCGATGCCTTCAATTGCAAATATTGTATGTATTCATGGTGTGCAATCCCTGTTTGCTTTTCAGGCGATTATGGTGGCCTTAACACATTATTTTTTGGTGGTTTCATGTGGAAAAAGAGGAGAAAGAAACTATAGTTGTCTATTGTAATCTAACTAGTCGAACACATGTGAACGATTGATTTTCCATGAGTGTTGTGTTGTTGGGAAAGTGGGTTGATGGGAAAGTGGGACATATACATATATGTACACACACACACATATGTAATTTGTTGTTATGCACAAACTTTAACTCTGCAATTTTCCTTTAATATTTTTTTTCTATACCCAAATATGATAATGGGTCAAGTTGTTTTCATTTCCATGTTTGGTAGTAACAATAAAATAGAAAAAGCATTTCACAGACATAACTACTGTGCATGGAAGAACAAAATAATGCAATTACATGGCAAAATATCTTAGAAATGAAAACCAGTGATACCATATTCATATTTTGTAGTGACAATCACATATACATACATAAACAATTACATATGCATATTTAAGAACATATATATCTATATATATACATATATGAAACTGAGTTAACTTGTTTTCATTTTGAAGGTATTTTACCATGCAATTTTATATATATATATATATATATATATATATATATATATATATATATATATATATATATATATATATATATATATATAACTCTTTCTCTTCTTCCCCTTATATATGTAATTACACATATTACATGTATATATATACCATGTAATATGTGTGTAGAATATGTATATATATATATGCATGTATTGTGTATGATACATATATATATATATATATATATATATATATATATATATATATATATATATACTACCTATATATATATATATATATCATATATATATATATATATATATATATATATATAATTACATATGTAAAGAACTATATATATATAATTGCATGGTAGAATACCTTGAGAATGAAAACAAGTTAACTCATTTCATATTTGGGAATAACAAAAATATCAAAGTCAAATTGTGTGTAATTACCATGTATATATATATATACATGTATATATATATATATATATATATATATATATATATAATTGCATGGCAGAATACCTTCGAAATGAAAACAAGTTAACTCATTTTCATATTTGGGAATAACAAAAAAATCAAAGTCAAATTGCATAGTGAGTTTGTGCATTGTCAAACACACAAATACAAGTGCATGGTAGAAAACCATCTAATTGTGAACCAGTCAAACCCTTTCCATGTTTGGTAGTAAAAATAAAATTAAAAAAAGCATTTTGCAGACAAAATTATTATGCATGGAAGAATATAATAATACAATTGCATGGAAAAATATCTTTGAAATGAAAACCAGTGATACCATATTCATATTTTGTAGTAACAATGACATATACATACATAAACAATTATTTATATATACACACAAATTTAGTATGCATATTTATATATTTATATGTATTCGTGTGTGTGTGTGTAATTATATATATACAATTACATATATAAGAACATATATATATATAGAATAACATATATAAGAACAAATATATATATATACATGGCAGAAAATCTTCGAACTGAAAACAAGCAAACCCATTTTCATATTTGGGAATAACAAAAAAATATCAAAGGAAAATTTCAGAGTGAAAGTTTGTGCATTGTCAAACACACAATTACAAATGCATGGCAGAAAACCTTATAATTGTGAACCAGTCAAACCCTTTCCATGTTTGGTAGTAACAATGAAATTAAAAAAAACATTTCACAGACAAAAGTATTGTGCATGGAAGAACATAATAATACAATTGCATGGCAGAATATCTTCGAAATGAAAACCAATGATACCATATTCATATTTCGTAGTAACAATGACATATACATACATAAGCAATTGCATTTATATACACACAAATTCATTATACATATTTATATATTTATATGTATTCGTGTATATATATATACATATGTATATATATATGTATATATGTATATATGTATATATGTATATATATAAGAATATATATATATATATATATATATAGAATAGCATATATAAGAACAAAATATATATATAAGAATATATATATATATATATCTTTGCATGGCAGAAAATCTTCAAAATGAAAACAAGCAAACCCATTTTCATATTTGGGAATAACAAAAAAATATCAAAGGAAAATTGTAGAGTTAAAGTTTGTGCATTGTAGAACTTACAAATACAAGTGTATGGCAGAAAACCCTATAATTGTGAACTAGTCAAACACTTTCCATGTTTGGTAGTGTTATCCAGTTGGATTTTGCACCCTGTTGAATGTAAAATTCAACAATCCAGTGTAACATGGGAATGACCTTAAAAGTATAAAACTTCTACAAGATCAGACCTCCAGAAAAAAGGCTGGCTTCCTTTGCTGGTCGTATCACCTATACTACTGATTTTGTAAAGTAAAGGGAGAAAGCTACTAAAGCAAAACAAAAATGGTAGAAACTTATCCCTATGGTGATACATCGAACTGATAGAAATCATGAAATAAAACAAGATGACACATACACTGGAAAACTAATGATAGTTATTTCATTTACTCAGCATAGACTTTGTGAACTTATGCATCATTCTTGAAAAGGCTTGATTTTCATTTATATTTTAAGAAGGAAAGATGAATTTCACAACTTTAAAGTTCAAATGCAGACTTAGAAAAACACAGTTCAAAACTTACATAATTTGAAAGAGAAATGAAAGTAGTATGAAACACTAACACTGGTTTCCAAGGTAATCTCTATATTTTATATTCCAAATTCCAATTGAGTTACAAAGCATACATCAGCTGGGAAAGGATTTGAGAGAAATCACTGACTCTCCAGAATGCATAATCCGAACTCCTTTACAAAAAGGCAAAAATGCCATATATACCAAAAGTATCGGCCCCTGCCTTAGGGCTTACAAAATATCAACCTCTAGAAAGATCTACCCCTAGATCTTTTTAATGAAGTTAATGTTGCATTAAACATGCATCCCTGCTATCCATGTCAGTGAAGGATCACTCCAGGAATGGCCTCCAGATCTTTTGGAATAATCACATTAACCTCTGGCCTCCGTGTCTGCCCTTGAAACTCATTAGAGTTGCTTTGAATGTTTCTGAGTGCTATCATAAATGTCGATCCACTCTTGCTAGCAAACAGGATAGTTGTCATTCTAACTTGAGGTTTTTTCCTTTTAGTTGACCTTCTTTGTGCTCCAGATCCTTCTGCAAGTTGACCCTTTTTTGGAAACCGTCTTCGGCCTCCTCCCAAATCTTTTCAGACGCCACCCCCTGGATATCAAATTGATCCATCGCTTTATTCACAGAGTAGATCCATGTTGTTTATGTTCCATTAATCTTCTTCACAGGGGGAGTCACAATAGTCAAATTGTCAGTGATTCATCTTTGGCTCCCTCTGATTGGGTGAACACATTCCACACAGGACTCCCAGGTGATCAAAAGTCGTTCAGACTGAATCACATGTCGGTGAGACACTTACCGTGTCTTCCCGATGCAATTATAGTCTACAGCAACATCGACATAGCATACATCCATCGGTGAGACCTCATATCGAGCTACAAAAGTCATACCGATATCCCCTTTGTCATTGGCAAGTCCTTCGCTATCGACAAGACATATCACTTTCAGTAAGAGGTCATAGCGGGCGCTAAGAGTCATACTGATATCTCTTTTCCATTGGCAAGTCTATCGCTATCAGCAAGATATTGTAGTGAAGCCACAAGACCTTCGGCGAGACTACTGCTTGTCGATAAGACATCATAGTGATAATGCCTCCTTTCTGCGAGCTCATTACATTTTAGAGAGACCCCATCTTGTCGGCTAGAGGCTATACCGATGAGACTCTATGTCGGTGAGACCCTCCCCGATCATCAAGATGTCACAGGGAAGCCCCTTACCTTTCAGCGAGACCCCAAAGAGTCAGGAAGACCTCACACCAAACTCAAAAAACCTTCGGCGAGACCACCTTCGGTCGGTGAGACATTACACCAACCGAGCCTTCTGTCAGCGAATGCAACTTCTTTCGATGAGACATCGCCCTGTCGGCTAGACATCATGGCGGGTGGCAGGAGTCATATCAATATCCCCTCATGACCAAATGTCAGTGTGATATTATTGGGTTAGCGAGACATCTCCTCGAAGCAAACCCTCTTCACTGAGACTTCGACCATTCAGCCAGACCTCACGACGAATGCAAATCTTTCTCCCCGTTGACGGCCTTGTGAACAACTGTCGGCTAGACTTTCGTCTGTCGGCAAGACCTTTCAGTGAAGCCACCTCGTTCTGGGGAGAGCTCATTTGATTTCGAGGAGACTCCATCCAGTCGGTGAGACCTTACCCCGAATGCATCACCTTTCGCTGAGACTTCCAGCTGTCGGCGAGACTCTCCCCAATGCTAACCTTGTGCACAAGGGTCGACATGACTTCCTTCCAAGCGGAGAGAAACATAAAAGCTCATGGTGACCAAAATGTCCTGACAATCGGTGTATTTCAAACAATTAGAATACATTGCTAGTTAGCAAGACAACAGGTCTTGCCGACTTTCTTCTCTGAGGAGTTTGTGCCAAGTCTGATCGAGGCATGCTTTCCAACAGATCTCCTTGTGAAATATCATTAGATGTATGATTTAACCCTGCAAAACAATGCCTCCATTTGCCTTCATGAAAACCTGAAACATAGATTGCCCTACCTGATTGAGCCCGTAGATGAAAATCAGGTAACATTTCTGGTGACCTCAACTGGATGTTTGCCTGCTAAACATGCAAACAAGTAGCCTAGGCTTGTCCATTTGGCATGGAGTCATTAGGAAAAACTTAGGAATAGACCTAGGGCAATTTTGTACATGGCTGAAACTCAACTGAGACTTATAGAACAAGACAAGTCCCCGGGAATTATGAAAATAGGAAAAACTAAAATGAAACTATTTACTGTGTTGGGACAACACTTAGGGAATGTAACAACAACTAAACTAAAGTGTAACAACACTTATTAAATGCATGCAATCTAACCTAAAGCATGTACAAGGAGAACTTATCAAACCTCAAAAAAAGGCTTGAGGTGTATCCCATTGACTGGGATAGGAAGCATTTCACCTTCAGTTGTGGCCAATTGGTAAGCATTGTGTTCTTTGTAGTCTTTGATAATAAATGGACCTATCCACATTTTGTCAAACTTGGTGTGATGGCCCAACCTGATTTTTACCACATCCCACTTGAGAACAATATCACCTTCTTTAAAAATTTTGGTTGTAGCTTTCTTATCAAATGTTCTCTTTGTTTGGAGCTGATGATACTTCAAAGTTTTCATTGCCTTATCTCTTAATTCTTCAAGCTCCATGAGCTCTGCATATCTCACAGACATCGGGTCCTATTCTTCATACATCTCCAACTGATGAACAATGTCTAGAGCAGGAAGCTCCATAGATAGGGGTAATCTAGCCTCTTTACCATAAACAAGTACATATGGTGAATTACCAATTGATCTCTTAGGGGTTATTCTATCTGCCCAAAGTGCAGATTTCAATATGGTATGCCAAATTCTTTGATTCTCTTCCATAGTCCTCTTAATGATTCTGATCAAATTTTTATTTGTACTTTCAGCTAATCCATTACCCTGCAGGTAATAATTGGAGGAAGTATTCAAATGAATTCCATGTTTAATAGCCCAATCTGTGACTCTTAATCCAACAAATGAAAGAGCATTATCTGAAATGATGGAGTCAGGAACTCCAAATCTGGTGATTATATCTTCATAAAAAATCAAAACTAAAGATTCATTTACTTCTTTCAAAGTTGTTGCCTCCATCCACCATGTGAAATAGTCTGTAGCAGTAAGCACCCACTTGTGACCAACACTAGATGGTGGATTAATGGGTCCAATAAAGTCAATGCCCCATCTCATGAAGGGCTACTCTACCTGAATTAGATGCAAAGGCATGGCAGGGAGCTTTTCCTTTCTTGCAAATAAAGCACATTTAATACAATTCCTTGACCATGCATATGCATCTTTAAACAAGTTGGGCCAGTAGTAACCAGCTCTCATAATTTTCCTAGTTGTCCTTGGAGCAAAATGACCTCCCAAAAATCCATCATGAAACTCATGAAGTACCTGCTCTATTTGATCAACATCAATACATCTTAATAAGACACCATTAAGATCTTTCCTAAAAAGAATATTATCAATGAGGACATAAGGAATTGATTTCAATCTAAAGTATCTTCATTTTTCTTTGTCTAGACCTGGTGGACATTCATTAGTACGAAGAAAGTGGGTCATTTCTTGAACCCAACCTGCAACTGATGCAAGTGCAACAATTTGAACATTTTGAGGCTGATCAGTATTAGCTAAAACAACACCAATTTTTTATTTTTGTACATCTTCAGGGGTTGAGGCAAGTTTCTCACAAATTCCTCTACCTCTGACAAGTTTTGTGATATTGATGTCGACATCAAATTCCATTACTTTTGTGATCCACCTTGCTCTTTTCTCGCTCAAATCTTTGTTTAACAGAAATTATTTCACACTTGGGTGTGCAACCAGAATATGAATTTTATTGTTTGAAACTAGAGGCTTAAACTTCTTTAGGCTTCTGATCATAGTGAGAACATGTTTCTCAACAAATTTATATTTCTCTTCATAATCAGCAAGTCCTCAACTAAAGAAAGCTATTGGCTACTCTAAATTATCATTGCTTTTCTGAACTAGCATAGCAGAAATTGAACTAACGTTGCCAAAAGCATATAAGAAGAAGTCTTTAGACAAATCTAGATTTACCAGTGTTGGAGTTGATGCTAAAGCTTCCTTGATTTCTCAAAAACTATGTTTTGCTTCTCCTGACCAACTGAAAACTGCATTCTTTTTAAGCATGGTAGTCAAGGGTTGTAGTAAATTTGCAACATCAGGAATGAATCTTCTTACAAAGTTAATTCTCCCTAAAAATCTCTGCAATCCTTTCTTGTGATTGGGTAATGGCAGTTCAAGTATAGCTTTAACTCTTTCAGGGTCAATGGTAACTCCATCTTTTGACACTATGTGACCTAACAACTTACCTTCATGAACTGCAAAAATACTCTTTGTCGAATTGAGAGATATTCCATATTCTCTACATTTTTCAAAAACTTGCTTGAGATGTGATAAGTATTCATCTGCATTCTTTGAATATACAGTTATGTCATCTACGTAAACCAACAAAAATTTCTGAATTAAACTCTAAATGCCATATCCATGGCTCGCTAAAAGGTGGCACCAATGTTAAATAAACCAAAAGGCATTCTCTTGTAGGCCATAGTGCCCCATTTTGTTGTAAATTTTGTTTTATACTGATCCTCCTCTTTAACTAGAATCTGGTTATAACCAGAATATCCATCCATAAGAGAAAATCTCTCTGAACCAGCAACAACTTGGAGAATTTGTTCCATAGACGGTAAGGGATAATGATCTTTAAAAGACGCTCTGTTGAGATCTCTAAAATCTACACACAATCTTACCTCATCGTTCTTTTTTCTAATCGGAACAAGGTTAGAAACCCTGGATGTGTGTTTAATTGGAAATACGATACCCCCCTCAACTAACTTGTTCAGTTCTTTGATCATTAAAGGTTCAAGCTTGGGGTTCAATGGTCTCTATTTTTTTCTAACAGGCTTGGCACCAGGTTCTAACTCGATTGTATGTTGTGCAATATGAGGATCAAACCCTCTTAAATCAAAATATTTCCAAGCAAAAACATCATGATATTCTTGGCATAAAACAATGAAAGCTCTCTTATCTTCAGCTAAACAAATTTTACCTAATTTGAGAAGCTTACCTTTAAAAATTTCAACTTCCTCGTAATGATCCTCTTTCACTTGAATCCCGACTTTGTTCTTCTTAAGCTGATCATCAGAATTGAATATGGATTCGAAGGTAACCAACCCTTTGGGAAGTTTATTTGTCTTCAGCTGTATCACTTGATCATCATACTACTGTTTAATCTTTTCCTGGTTCACTATAGAAAATTGATCTTCTTGGAGCAGAAAGGTTAATATCTGCTCATCACTTTCAAATACATGCCAGTTAATGTTGTTATCAACAATTGATGGCCTGATAACCACATTGACATACTACTGTATTTTACCTTTTTTGATATCGTCTGGGATTTCAAACTGTGCCCCAATTGCTGCAAGTCTATCAACATGCTTATTCTGATTTTGTGGAATAGAAATCAGATTGAAGGCATTAAATTATTCAATTATGTTCCATACTCTATTTCTGTAAGACTTCCAAGCATCATTCTTGGCAATATTCAACCCCCTAATCTGATTAACTATCAATTCACTATCTCCATAGACTTTCAAATAGTTAATTCCTATTTTCCTTGCCTACTCAAGGCCTTGAATGAGTCCTTCATACTCAAGACTATTGTTAGAACATACAAAAGAGAAACGAAAGGCTGAAAAATACTTATCACCCTGTGGGGAAACTAGCATTGCACCTCCATTTGTTCCATTCTTGCTTCTGGAACCATCAAAAAACATTTCCTAGAGTTCACTTTGTTGTTGCAACAACTGATCTGTACCCTTTTTGAGGTTTGGAACCTCTACATCAGGTTCAAACATCACATAATTACCCATATCAGAATCTTGAATAAAATCTACAGGATTTTCCAACACATTTCCAGCTGCCCATTCATGTAGCAGCACATTAGGAACAACTTCTGCTTGAAGTTCTTGAGCGGCAGCTAGTTCACTATCAATAAAAATGACACAATTTGTGTGTACAGCAGTAAGAACAACATTGATAGGACTTGGGTTATACGGCTCAATATGATCTTTAGCCAACTTTTCAGATTTAATAGTAACTTTGGTTCCATATCTAGTTCTAAACAACATATGTGACCAATCAGCTAACACATAACCACCTATCTTAGCGGTAAAGTCTCTTGAGAGACACAAAGAAAAGAAAGGTGGGAGATCTATGACACATATGTCCTGAGGAACTGAAAATTTTGGACAAGCATGAAGGGTAAGACTTAAGCCTTTAATAACACCCAATGTATTGTATTAACAGAAGTACCATCCAATTGAATCACTCCTTTCTTTAAAGGTTGATACTTTAGCCCAAACTTGTCAGCAATTTGCTTTGGCATTACTGAGCTACTAACTCCACTGTCTACCATACAGTTATGAACTAACTTATCACCTATGATTACAGACACGCAAAATGGAGGTGGTTTGACTTCTTTTCCCGCCTCTTTGTTGGACGGTTTATCATTTCCTTGAGGATTATTTGTCAACATGGTTCTAGCTTGACCTATTGAAGACTCATATTCATTAGACACTTTAAAATTTGACAAAGCTGAGTGTAACATATCTTTTTGACCTGGGATAACTAATGAATCCCACATAGACATCGTTACATTCATCTTTTTCATACTATCAAGAATATTATAAGGTACAGTTGGGTTTACTTTATGTTGTACCTTTATGTCAGCATGATCAACTTGCAAGTGTGGCTACTCCTTAACTAGTAGTTGTTGATTTGTTTGCAGGACATGAGTCACTTGAGATGTAGATGGTTCTACAGCTGTTTCCTTTCCTTTATCAGCTGCTTGATCAAGCTCAAAAGCTCTTTTCTTCGCCCTTGTGTTAGCTACAACTAGAGAATTATCTACATTCAATCCATAGAATTCTTCGCCTTGCTAGTTAAGTAGGGTAGTTTCATTGGTAAGCTAATCTTGGTGTTGTGGAGATGCGTCATTGAGTGCATTTTGTTGTGAACTTGAGGCATTTTGTACCATAAGTGCCTAATTAATGAGTCCATTTGATCAAGTGACTTGATTGTGAAGTTGGTTACAAGGGTAGCACCACTCATAATCTGCTGCTAAGTTGTTTTGAATAGGGACAAGATCCTTAACTGCACTAACAGGTGCTAGAGCATAAGCCTGAAAAGTTCTAGTATTTACACTTTGTCTTGGGCCCTGGTAGTTGCCTTGATAAGCCTGCCTATTACCTTGATATTTTTGTTGCTGACCTGAATTTTGTTGTTGATAAGGCTTGTTATATGATTGTTGTTTTTCCAAGCTCACAAGCTTATTACCAAAAGTCTGCAATAAACTTTTGATCTCCTGTAACTCATTAGAAAAACTTGAAACATCAACTTCTTGTGTTACAATAGCTGATACTACTGGAACAAGTGGCAAAGGTGCAAAAGGTGGTATCTGCAAAGGGATATTCGAATGAATGTCTAGAAATATAGGCATTGGTGGCCTAGGAGCAAGTTTACCAGCTTATATTAGGTTGTTTTTAACTCTGATTGCTATTTCAAATGCATTTGGTAGAGAAACACCCCCCATTGATTGTATCATGATGGCTATATCGTTGTTAAGGGCCTTCAAAAAATACAAAAAATGAATATTCTGGAGGTGGTCTCACTATTACAAGGATTCTATCCCAGGTTCTTTGAAATCTAAAATTTAAATAATTCATTTGCTCCTGCGGAGCCCTCTTAATCGTGGTTAATTGCTCCAACAAAGACAAATTATCCGACCTGTCCTAAAACTGCCTATGTAATTTTTCACCCAATTCATCCCAGGTGGCAATTGAACCTACTCTAAGAATCCTGAACCATTGTAATGCTCTTCCTTTGAATGATGTTGCAATTATTCTTACAACTACATCTTCTTGTGTGATATGGTGCACACCACATAAGGAAGCAACATCTTGTATATGTTCAATCAGGGTAGTTTGATCTTCCCCAGTGAAAATTGGCAAGCTTTTCAAAGTTTCCATTTCAATGTCATTGTGTTGTGCCAAATTTAATGGACTACCTCCATTAAATGGAACAAAAGGCTAATTTCTGGGAGCAACCATTAGAGGTGGCTGAGGTGGGTTTACTTGTACTTTAGGTGAAACAAAGGACGGGACAACAATATGGGATCTCACAGATGGAGGAGTAGATTTGGTTCTTCTAAAATAAACAAATGTTGTCCCTAGCCTTTTTGTTACCCTGCCTTTTCTTCTGGGTGGTGACAGCTGCAAATATTCAAAAGGAATTAAGCTGCTCCTTATATGAACTCTTCTCATAAACTATAAAAGCACTGATTTTGAAGTCCTTTCTCTTTATGGAGTCACCAAGTATGCAAAAATGACTTCTAAAAAGTCTAAAACCTGTTGGTTGAATACCAAACCAACAATATAATGTGGAACGAGTCCCACCGGGCATGCCAGAATTGTTATCCAGTTGGATTTTGCACCCTGTTGAATGTAAAATTCAACAATCCAGTGTAACATGGGAATGACCTTAAAAGTATAAAACTTATACAAGATCAAACCTCCGAAAAAAAGGCTAGCTTCCTTTGCTGGTTGTATCACGTATACTATTGATTTTGTAAAGTAAAGGGAGAAGGCTACTAAAGCAAAACATAAATGGCAAAAACTAATCCCTATGGTGATACACCGAACTGACAAACATCATGAAATAAAACAAGATGACACATACACTGGAAAACTAATGATAGTTATTTCATTTACTTAGCATAGACTTTGTGAACTTATGCATCATTCTTGAAAAGGCTTGATATGCATATATATTTTAAGAAGGAAAGATGAATTTCACAACTTTAAAGTTCAAATGCAAACTTAGAAAAATACAGTTCAAACCTTACATAATCTGAAAGAGAAATGAAAGTAGTATGAAACACTAACACTGGTTTCCAAGGTAATCTCTGTATTTTATATTCCAAATTCTAGTTGAGTTACAAAGCATACATTAACTAAGAAAGGATTTGAGAGAAATCACTGACTCTCCAGAATGCATAATTTGAACTCCTTTACAAAGAGGCAAAAATGCCATATATACCAAAAGTATCGGCCCCTACCCTAGGGCTTACAAAATATCAGCCTCTAGAAAGATCTACCCCTAGATCTTTTTAATGAAGTTAATGTTGCATTAAACATGCATCCTTGCTATCCATGTCGGTGAAGGATTGCTCTAGGAATGGCCTCCAAATCTTTTGGAATAATCGCATTAACCTCTGGCCTCCGTGTCCACCCTTGAAACTCGTTAGAGTTGCTTTGAATGTTTCTGAGTGCTATCATAAATGTTGATCCACTCTTGCCAGCAGACAGGACAACTCTCATTGTGACTTGAGATTTTTTCCTTTTAGCTGGCCTTCTTTGTGCTCCGGATCCTTCTACAAGTTGACCCTTTTTTTGCAAATAGTCTTCAGCCTCCTCCCAGATCTTTTTAGATGCCACCCCCTAGATATCGAATTGATCCATCGCTTTATTCATAGAGCATATCCATGTTTATGTTTCGTTGATATTCTTCACAGGGGGAGTCACAACAGTCAAATTGTCAATGATTTGTCTTCGGCTCCCTCTGATTGGGTGAACACATTCCACATAGGACTCCCGGGTGATCAAAAGTCATTCAGACTAAATCGCATGTCGGTGAGACACTTATTGTGTCTTCCTGATGCGATTATAGTCTACAACAGCATCAACATAGCATACATCCATCGGTGAGACCTCATATCGAGCTGTAAAAGTCATACCGATATCCCCTTTTTCATTGGCAAGTTCTTCGCTATTGGCAAGACATATCACTTTTGGGAAGAGGTCATAGCAATCGCTAAGAGTCATACTGATATCTCTTTTCCATTGGCAATTCTATCGCTATCGGCAAGACTCCCTCAGTCAGAGAGATATCATAGCGAAGCCACAAGACTTTCAACGAGACTACCACTTATCGGTAAGACATCATAGCGATGATGCCTCCTTTCGGCGAGCTCATTACATTTTAGAGAGACCCCATCCTATCGGCCAGAGGCTATACCGATGAGACTCTATGTCGGCGAGCCTGATCTGCAAGATGTCACAACGAAGCCCCTTACCTTTCGGCGAGACCCCGGAGAGTCGGGAAGACCTCACGCCAAACTCAAAAAACCTTTGGCAAGACCACCTTCAGTTGGTGAGACATTACACTGACCGAGCCTTTTGTCAACGAATGCAACTTCTTTCATTGAGACATCGCCCTATCGGCTAGACATCACGGTGGGCAGCAGGAGTCATATCGATATCCCCTCGTGACCAAATGTTGGTGTGATATTAACGGGTCGATGAGACATCTCCCCGAAGCAAACCCTCTTCGTCGAGACTTTGAACATTCGGCCAGACCTCACAGCGAATGCAAATCTTTCTCCCCGTTGACGACCTTGTGAACAACTGTTAGCAAGACTTTCATCTGTCGGCAGGACCTTTCAGTGAAGCCACCTCATTCTAGCAAGAGCTCATTTGATTTCGGGGAGACTCCATCCAGTCAGTGAGACCTTACCCCAAAGGCATCACCTTTCACTAAGACTTCCAACTATCGGTGAGACTCTCCCTGATGCTAACCTTGTGTACAAGGGTCGGCATGATTTCCTTCCAAGTAGAGAGATACATAAAAAGCTCATGGCAACCATAATGTCCCAGCGATCGGTGTATTTCAAACAAATAGAACACACTACTAGTCAACAAGACAACAACAGGGCCTCACTGACTTTCTTCTCTGAGGAGTTTGTGCCAAGTTTGATTGAGACATGATTTCCAATAGACCTCCTTGTGAAATATCATCAGATGTATGATTTAACCCTGCAAAACAATGCCTCCATTTTCCTTCATGAAAACCTAAAACATAGATTGCCTTGCCTGATTGAGCCCGCAAGTGCAAATCAAGTAATAGGTAGTAACAATGAAATTAAAAAAAGCATGGCAGAATATTTTCGAAATGACAACCAATGCTACCATTTTCATATTTCATAATGACATGAGATTATTTTAAGCAAATTGTGGAGTTAAAGTTTGTGCAATGAGGAACACACAAATGCAAGTGCATGGCGGAAACTCTCGAAATGATAAACATTATAACCCTATGAATAATAATATTAGTGTAACCATTTCCATATTTTGGAATAACAAAGAAATGTAAAAAAAGAAATTGTAGAGTTAAATTTTGTGGAATGATGAACACACGAATAGAAAAACCATCAAACCCTTTTCATATTTCATCGAAGAAGTCTAATAGTAATGAAAAACCATTTAAACCAATCAAACCCATTTC
>VDFB02366695.1:0-47213 GCA_007258455.2 Sequoia sempervirens
AGTGAAAGCCTAGTTTGACTTTCTCGAGCCTTTTGGATGCTACATTATAGTTAAAATTATTGACAAGAATACCAAAATTTTGTAAACACCTAGATTTTAGAAAATACAAGTGTGAATATCTAGAGATTTAAATTTTTCATCAAACCTTTTGATTCTCCAAATCATCTAAAGATAAAAGAGAAAAGCATACTAGGTTTATAGGAAACTTGAAAACAAGTATAGGAAAAACCTATAAAAGGAAAATTTAGTACCCATTGAGAAAATAATAACCTACACCATGTTGCTTGTTAGTATACTCACCAAAAAAGTTCAAATCAAGTACATAGGACCTTGTGCTTAAGGGTAAGCCCTAGGTTATTATTGATCATGAACTATCATTGAAAGGGACCCCCTAAAACATATTATCAAGTAGTGATATTAGGTATTGCATCATCACTGACAAATGCAACATCAACCTCTAGAAATTTTGTATAATTATATTATCCCTTCAATTTTGTGAAACCAACAAAGGGGTTTGACTTTGAGCAAAGGAAATTTCATACTTCAACCCTCTCATAGCAAATATCCAAGCTATTCACCAACACCAAATTTGTCTTTAGATGTAGATATAAGTAATGCAAATAGGCTTTAGGGATTTATAGTGTATAAGATGAGATCACACACATTATATATAATCATGCCAAGTAGACTAAATTTTGAGCATGATTTCATGCCAAACATTAAAAATCCATGAAGCAATCTATCTTTGTAGTTAACATAGTATTTCAATAGTAGATTTAAACCTGATCACTTGAGTCACTTCATCATCTAATTCAAAGACATAACTCGACAAAAATCACATTAAAATAAATATTCATATCATCTCATTTATTAAGTATATATTTCAATTCTCATCTATTTAATTAATTTAGGGTCTAAGTTTTATATAATGCTTTATCATTCTATTTACAAGATTAGATCTACTAAATTTAATGTAGATTCATTTTATTTCCTTATATTTTAGTAAATGTGTACATTCTTACACCAGCTAGGGTTTTCTCTAGGCTATCATTCTCCCCCATCCATCGTTATTCAATTGATTATTGATTCATTCAATATGGATTACAATCAACCCCTATCCTTGGATTATATTTATGCTTATATCAAGGATTTCAATATGTTCTCACAACTTATTAAATATAATCCATTAATTCTTTATGACATCATATCCTTCTACCAAAAGGATGGTGGTGTATGTTCCATGCAAACAATATTCCATTGTTTATAGATTTTTAATTTTTATGAAACTTTTCATTACTTTTCCTTCTATTTTGAGTCCTTTCGCTTCACTTCTTCATGAGTTTGATTTTCATTATACTCCTACATCAAATAATGTTTTTCACAAGCTTAATGTTGACTATACCCCTTCTATACATGGTATTAGTGATGAGAATGAGATTGATCGTACTCTTGTAACTACTAATAGTGATTTTCCCTTGAATAGTTTCCCCTCTTTTCAAGATTTATCTAATGAATAAGACCAAAAATATTTCCTTAGTGAGGTACATTGTTTATTTTCCTCTTTGCATGATGTTATTATGCTTAATTATGATACTTTTCGAACAACTTGTGATGATTCTATTGATGATATATATGCTTTAATGTTTGATCATAATAGGGTTTATATTGTTTTTTAGTGCACATATTATTAGAGAAACAGTATAAGATGCATTTAGTGGAAATGAAGATGCACATTCAAATGTTGAATTATATTTATCTTTACATTATGAAAATATATATGATGATTTTTTCTATTGAATGCATTTAGAGATGATTTAACTAATTGGACATTGTAATGACTTATTCATGAAATTTACTATACACCATTTTGTACTTTATCATGTACTTTTATAGTTTATTATAGTACTTACCTAGGAACAAGGTACCCATGATAAAACATTTAAATATATGTTCATACATTACTAATGGGTATCCATTAGATTCCATGGATGTGGTCCTCCCCAAGCAAGAATCAACCCACTCTTAACACGTAATGGGTATCTTCTCGGAAATGATTTTTAAATTAAGCAAATGGAAAAGCAAGGGGGTAGGTGGACATTCGACACGCAACATACTAGTGATGGGTTGGTGATTGTGACGTGGATTAAATAAATGCATCTCACCTACCACATTTTCATTCCACGTGTTTTCTCGTATCTCCACACGATTGTCAGATCCGAAAGCGATTGGTAACTGATTCAGTGCGCCACGTCAGCTCAGAATATTTTTTATGAAAATAATATATGGGACATGTAAAGATTTAATAGATGACCAAATACAATGTTTATTGTTGCAAGTTGAAGCCAAGTTCAAAAAAATCTCTATGCCTAGAAAAATCAACCATGTTCCCATCAACAAACTACACTCTCGTAGATATCAACAATTCTTTTATTTGGTTTTTTCGAATTTATGTTGGTAAAGTGTTGCAAATATTTTTAGAAGTTTGTTAGACAAGGATCTTCTCTCTTGGTCAAACTCTTGATTTTAATTTAATTGTTTGGAACAATGACAAAAAATAGTATGCAACCATATAATTTGCATTCGTTTGTTGCTTATGTAGATGTTGATGTGGGCTCGACATACATGACTTGACTACTATAAGATCTTTGATGGATGAAATGAGATTAGGGTTTATCCTTTTATACAACACCATAGCATACAAGTTAAAAACATTTTGCATCGAGGTTGGCGTATAATTATTGGCTAGGAAGGGGTCAATTTGGGTCCTAATTTAAATTTGAATTTAAAAGTTTTAAGTTTATTTTTGCACCTACGAATTTGACTTGGGTAAAGTAAATTGGTAAATTGAGTATTGAGATTGGTTACTAAGAATATGTGTAGATGGGATCGAGTTAGGTTCATGTTATTTGCCAACTTTTATGCTACATGTCACTTGTACATTAGTCATTGCATTAGGGACAACTTGATCAAAGTGGACCCAAAATAAAGGGACCAAGTACAACATGTGCATTTTTCACCATTACATTTTGTCCCCACTTTGACAAGTGCATATGAAGTTGTTGAAAGGAAAAGTACACTTGCAAACCCCATCAATACCTAAACTCAAGACAAAGCTTAAATAGTGAATGAAAAAAATGTAGATGCTTTCCATTTAACCCTACAAGGAGATATTTTACAAGCTAATAGATCTATAGGAAACACTTGATTGAGAAAAATAATATGAAATACAATCACACAAGAGTGACATTGATATACCTTGGGAAAACCCCACAAAAGGAAAAAACTAACAAGTATAAATAATATAATTTGTAGTATACTCCAATCTTAGAGCTTCAATGAGATATTCATTATACACTCTAGAGGATTTTCATCAACATAACAATTCATAAAACATGACATATAATCTCCATCCTAGACCCTCAATATATTAGCCAAGACACAGGAAAATGCTAATGGTTTCCAAAAAAAAACATTAAACAAAACCATGGGCCCAAAATGGGTGCACAAGCCTCATGGTCAAATTCCAACACCCACATCAAAAATATGCTCCTCTCAAGCTAGAATGTAATTCTTGGATTGACTAGTTTGACCCCTATGATCAAGGGTTCAAATTGTAAGTCCTAAATGCTCCGCCATGAAGTAATAATCACACTTATACACTCTTACATGACTATAAATAGAAAATCAAAGATGCATGCTAATGGGATCTTAATCAACTACTGAAGTTGGATTGTTTAGAATGAGCCCACTATGGATCAAGTCTTGTTGAGTGCAAGACCCCAACACCATAAGGGATGAGGGCAGGATTGTGCCCTAGGAAAATTTGGTAGAATGGATACCCCTCAATCCTTGGTTCTCAGCTGAAGAGGTTTCAACCTAAAAGGCTTGTGCTCCTATATCAAGTAGCTAAAATTTCTTTGTGGGTGATATAAAATCCTCCATAAAAAAATCAAAGATGCATCAAAGTTGAATAAGTAATCCCTTGAACTATTGGAGTTATGAAATAACTCATATGTACAACAATCTAATAAACAGTACCAAAAAACTTCCATAAGAGAGATGCAATGAAAATAATTTCTATACTTCTAGAAAATAAATGAATACAACATGATTGCAATATAATAAGATGACCTTGCTATAAAGACAAGGATGACACCATAGAGCTAAGATCATGACTAATGTCTAAATCTTATGTCATGAGATTAAAAAAAGAAAACTCTAAGTAAGCTTAGGTAACTAGGTGTGAATAGGTCATAAAGTGAAAGTAGCTAGATAATAATCCATTCACTCCAACATCCCCTTAATTACAATTTAGGGAGGTACAAAATAATGCATAAAAATAAAATATGGGTCCTAATAACAATGCTTGATGAGGTACCCATGTAAAAAGGTCCTTGAAAAATGGAGAACCTTATAGGAAAAACTCCTCTCCAAGAGAGAAAAAAAGGTGGATGTCAGATTTGAGTTAAAATAAGAGGACTTAGACACACAAATAAGCAATGCAACTCAAAATCAAAACAAGACATACAACTTTAGTTAGAGTAACAATGAAAGTTAAACCTCAAACATATATACAACAAAACAAGAACGTTATACCTCCATTTGATCTTGTTGATTTTGTCTAATGATGATTATATAATGAGCAATGTGGATGCTCCTTGCTTGAGATTACCAAATTTGACATGTAAGTAATGTGAATGATGAATGGTAATTTTCTCTAGGTAAGCCTTCTTAAATTAAATTCCCAAGTAGGACATGGTGGGTGGAGATTGAAGGATGAAATCAAGGGCTATGAGTTCTTCGTGTGAATGTGCATACTGCATTCTAGTCTCTTGACAAGTGGCAAGGGGAGATGAGATATGCTTGATGAAGGGATATATTTCCTTAAAGTTTAGGGTGAAAGGGGATGCAAGCAAGTGGAAAGAGATGGAGGAGGTAAGTAGAGGATGGATATTAAAAGATAAAATGGAGGGTCAAGATTTCTCCAATTTGCGTGCTCACACATGTGTGAGCAAGGAGTGGGGACAAGTAGCTTGAGAAGACATGAGTGAAGATGGAGGGCCCAAATTGTTCTTTTGATTTGAAATGGATAATGAAAATTAAAGGACAAGATCTTTTGGCTTTTAGTGGCATGAGTTAAAATTTTAAATTAGAAGAAAATGTGAAAGGTTGACTAATTAGTCCAATCGATTAAATAAGAATGTATTATTTAGTTGATTAGTTAAAGGAACTTTGGACTAACGTTAATTAATTAAGTGGATTTAATTAATTAATATTAGAGATGTGAAGGGTATTAATCATGACATTGGTAAATCATTAATTAATTGTGACATGAAGTTGATTGATTAAGTTAGTTAAAACTAATTAATCTATAGTAAAGAATAGTAAGTTGGGAGACAATTAGCCAAATTAGTTAAATACAAATTTATTTAATTAGTATGTGAGAAATTGATGTGGAGAAGCAGAAGTAGATTTAGGGTGTCTACATTTTCCCCCACTTTAGTATGACATTGTGGGTAAAAGAAGTGTCATTTCAAAGAAAAATATTTTTTTATGGAGATTATAACTTTGGTGACGGGCTACCCCAACCACTTGGAATAATGGTAATGAGAAAAGAGTGTGGTGAGGCCCCCTCAAGTGAGCCCATAGGTTTAATGGGTTTGTGGAATCTTGAAAGAAAGAAGGATTGGGAGGGTAAAAAAAAGTGAAAAAATAAGGGAAAATTTAGGTTTTGGTGGGAAAATGGTGGATATAAAAGAAGAAAGGAGGGAAAAGTTTTTATTTTTATTTTTCAAATTCAAATAAAAAGAGCTTTGGAGATAAAATAGGAGATGAATGTAATTTAAATGAAACATTATAGTGAGCACATGCAAGAGCATTTACAGATTGTAGCATGAGGACCGATGGCAGGTAATTTGCCCCAACCATGTTTATATTGGTTTTGTTTAATTTTTTTGGGTGTTTTTCGATAAGATAGGAGGGGAGAGGGTAGAAACACCTTAGGTAGGTTAAGGTGGTGTTTGTGTGGTACACTTAGCATACGTTCAAGAAACCTATGTAATTTAAATTTTGTGTTAAGAGGGGTGTAGGGAAAGAGGGGGGAAGTAGGCATATACCCCACATAAGGGTGGTGCTTGTGCCAATATTGCATGACACTTGTGCAAAGACACATGGGGGGAAAATCATGTAGGAACCATAACTGTGTAGCACTTGTATAGGGATAAATGAGGAAAGAGGGTATAGGTGCGACAAAGAGATGGTGCTTGCGTAATTACTATGTAGGTGTCAAAATTGTGTGGTGCTTACATAATGAGACATAAGTAACGAAAGCACAAGTGTCATGTAAGGGTGGCACTTTTCCTCGAACTATGTAGGCACCACCACTATGTGGCACTCAAGCACAAGGATGCATGGGGGAAGGAACATGTAGGCACTTGCATAGGGATAAATGAGGAAAGGGGGCACAAGTGCCACACAAGGGTGGTGCTTAAGCAAGCACTGCATAGGTGTCACAACTATGTGACACTTACACAAGGACAAATAAAGAAAGAGAGTGTAAGTGCTAATGGGACTCGTAATTGGTCATATTTATTTTGTTTATTTCTTGTTTTATAGAACATTTCCTTGAACGGTTTCATCCAATATGTGAGACTTTATACTAATATTTAAAGTATACATCAATAAAAATGATATATAATGTCTTGATAACTAACTATGTGTTTTAAAAAATAGTCATGTATGGAGGCGACGAACGGAGAGCGAAGCAGGTTGGGCAGGAGAGGTATTATTGAATCTGTTGAGGGCTCGGAGGATGCAGAGGATGATGGGGAGGCGGATGGACGGTTTGTTCCACCTAGGCATCTTTTGAATTGTGCTCTGGCTACGTTTGTTGGTTTTCGCTCGGTGGTGGTCAGCGTTTCTCATAAGCTTCAGTGCGGTAGGTTGTTTTTGGTGTGTGTGCAAGGCACTTTGTGCTATCTGTGGTTGGAGGAGGTTGTCCTTTTAGGCTGTGCTTCTATTCTGAAAGTTGATATCGAGGAGAGAGTTGTTGATGGGCTCTTTTCTGACTAGTGTTTCTCTCTTGTTTCCCGTTGTTGCTCGTGGAGAGTGTTTTTTGATGGCCTTCCTTTCTTGTGGCTTCTATTTTGGTTTGGCTTGTGTTCTTCTGAGCGATTCAGGCTTCCTATTGGGTGGAGAATGTACTTTGTGCAGGGGTCTCCTATCTTTGCTGGTGTGGTACTAAGTGTGGTGTTGGGTGTTTTTGTTGGGGCCTTGTTGGTGGAGTTTGGTGGCCTTTTCTCAGACCCTGACTAGCAAGTAGGGTTGGAAGTGGTTTTGTATTGTGGTGCCTCCTCTCCTCTTTCACCTTCTATTGGCTTTCCTAGCTCTCTCTGGCTTTTTTGGGGTTCTTTTGCCTCTATGAGGGTGGTTTTTTTATTTGGGGTTGTGTTTGTTGGGATGCCTCTGATGGAGCTATATGTGGAAAGTTATTGGCATGTTTCAAACCCTGACTGATGTGTAGGGTTGGGGCCTTGTTGGTGGAGTTTGGTGGCCTTTTCTCGACCCTACCAGCAAGTAGGGTTGGAAGTGGTTTTGTATTGTGGTGCCTCCTCTCCCTCTTTCACCTTCTATTGGTTTTCCTAGCTCTCTCTCTTTTTTGGGGTTCTTTTGCCTCTATGAGGGTGGTTTTTTTATTTGGGTTGTGTTTGTTGATGCCTCTGATGGAGCTATATGTGGAAAGTTATTGGCATGTTTCAAACCCTGACTGATGTAGGGTTAGGTTGTTTTTCACTGTCTTGTTGGCTTTCTGCTCTTTTTGTTTGGAGGTTTTCTTGCCTTTGCCCTTCTCTTTTTGGACCCTTGGTTTTTTCTCTGGTGCAGGTTTCTGCTTCAGGTGTTTTATTTGTTTGGGGTTGTGGTTGTCGGTCTGCCTCTAGTGGAGTTGTTTGTAGTTAGTTTTTGGCATGTTTTAGACCCTGACTGGCATGTAGGGTTGGAGTTTGTTATTCACTGTCTTGTCGGCTTTCTACTCTCTTTGCTTGTTGGCTTTCCTTTCCCTATCCTTCTTCTTTCTATCCCCTTTGTCTTGTTGTTTTTTTGGTTTCTTGACTGGCTGATGTGGCGACTAGTTTTGGTGGCTGCCAAGATTCTCTTGGGTTTCTTGTTTTGTTTATTGTGTTCTTTGTTCCTCCCCACTTGGGTCATTTTTCTCTCTTTTCAAGTTGGGAATTTGTTGGCTTTGAATGGTGAGCTCCCTCTCTTATGGTTGTGGCTCAGTTGGGTTGTCTTTTCTTGGGATGCTTTGTTGGATTTTTGGGTTCTCTTGTCTGTGATCCAGGTTGGGATTGTGTTGCTCATGGAGAAGTGCTATGTTTTTCTGTCTCTGCTTTAGTCTTACTCTTTTCCAAAGGAGGTTTTGGTGCTCTCCACTATGGGTGTAGATGCTTCCTATCAGTTTGTTTAGCTATGGTCTTCTTTGGAGGTGGAGACTGCTTCTTTGGAGGTGAAGCCATCTTCTATTAAGGTGAAGAGGTGGGTTGTGGATCGGGTGGGAAGGTTTATTTTATGTGGTTTTGGGCTTTACTTCTTCCTCTCCTATAGAGGGGAACCCCTTACTATTGAGGTGGAGGTCGGGTTGGTGTTGTGAGTTGACTGGTGTGGTGATTGTGTTGAGAATCTTTAGTGTTTCTATCTGATTCCCAACTCTCCTATTGAGGTGGGTAGTTTGGTTTCGTTGGATGGTGTTGTCATGTGGTGTGTTGCTAGTTGGATGGTTCTGGTTGATGGTTTCCTAATTATCTTTGGTTGTTTGCTACTGGTTAGTGTTGGTAAGGGGTATGTTGCAGTCTAGCTGATTCAAGCCAATGGTTACTTGATTGTCTCAGGTGGTTCTTGGTTTCAAGTTCCCTTGTAATTATTGGCTTCTTTGGGTTTGAGGTGCCCATCAAAACCTTCTATTTTGAGTATATCTGGGTAGTCATGTTGTTTCTCTTTTGATCCGTTATTGGTTCATTGCTGGTTATCTATGTTGATTCATTGTGCAACTTGTTCTTCTTAGTTTGGGTTTCGGGTCCCTATCAAAACCTATCTATAAATTGTTTTGGGTCCATTCAAAACCTATGGTTTTGAGTCCATTCAAAACCTGTTGTAAATGGTTTCGGGTCCATTCAAAACCTGCTTTTTCCCTTTAATCAAAACTAACTATGTGTTTTAATAATTATTCTCAAAATATAGTAGTATATTATGTTAATTATGGTGATTTTGGCATAGAAGCATTTTTGGAAAAATCCAACCCTTCATGCAACAAGAAAACAAACCTATAGCCAAGGTTGTTGTGAGCTTGCAATTTTAGGAATGACTATTTGTAGTTGAAGGAACAGGTACCCGTAGCCAAAGGAGCAAACACCCGTAGCTAAAGGAGCTAGTTCCTGCAACCATGATTTCAATCAACAATGACTTATGATTAGCTATAATATCTTCCACAAAAAAGAGAGAGAACTCAAGCACCAATAGGTAGTGGTTTTGAGACTATAGTGATTCTTTAGCAAGGATTACATAAGTCACGCCTTTTTTATGCACATCTCTATTATTTTTGTTTCTTTTATTTGTAGTCAGAAAGTTGCATTAGAATTGCACTCCTTGAAGGTTTAATTACATTGAGTTTTTAGTTATGGTTTTTCTAAAATAAAATAGTCATCTTCCTATGTCTTAGGAATGAGTTGACAAATGTAGCTTAGGTTGTTAAGAGTTCAATTAGTTAAGGATAATTAAAAATTTAGTCTACTTATATTATGAAGACTTCGTGTAACAAATATTAGATATTTTTCTACTAGTGGTTTGTATTATATTTCAAAATTTTAAAAAAGATATTGTTTTGGTTCAAATGATGTTATGTGAATGAATGACTAAGATATTCAATTAACATCTAGCAAGTAAAAGAGTATAATTCACCCCAAGAAAAGGACCGCTTGAGGTAAAACTATAAATCCATTGTTAGTATTAGTTGTTGGTAATTTTAGTACCTTTAATCAATTTAATTATATATAGATGATTGGTTGAGAGTAGAACTAGCAGATACCCATAACACAATATTTTTTGTTACAAGTAGAACTTGTAGCAATGATGATAGCTTGCAAACTATTGTTAGATTTATATTTTATTATAATTCATAGCATAAATTCATTTTGAACATCAAGTCTATTTTCTATACACAACTTCTTAGGTCAATTCATAAACATTCTTAGGTTGTACATATAGTATAGGTACCTGTAGTGTAGAAAATTGTATACCTTTACAATTTTACACTATGTTTGGGCCCCTTAATTTATTGGACTTAATTAAGCTTATAATTTGCCAAATTATGCACTCTAAAGCCTTATTTTTCCCATTTTTTGAAAGGGGAACCAACATTTAATTAATGCATTTAATATTTTAACCACCATGGTGTGTCTTGGACTTATAGGCCAAGACCCATTTAAAAATATGTTTTTGGTGACATTTTAATGGTTCGAATTCAACTTGCAATTTTTGGCTTTTGAATCTAATTTTCTAGAAATTAGATAAGCACCTATAAATACAGTCTTTTTATCATTTGAAATCTAAGAACTAGCAAGAAGACACATTATCAAGAGATCCTATGAAAAAATATTATTTTCAAGAGCATAATTGAGCATTCAAGAGCAAATTTATCAGTCATTTGTTGCAACAATCAAGATCCTAGCATCATGTTCAAATCTATGTGTGTTCATGCCATCTTGTGAAGGATAATATGCTTTGTTGATCCTAAATAATCCAAGCATTTCAAGCATCCAAATCCATCCAACAAAGAAATATCAAGTTCCTTGGAGAGATGTGTTTATCTTCAGCCCTCTAAGGGAAGCCATTGAAGGGTGGTGAGTTGTAGCAAGCATTATTCATTCATCATTTCCTTCTCCTTTGTCATTATCTTTCTATCAAGGTTTAATTACCAAAATTGGGGTTTGAGCAAGGAAAACCCCCATACAAACAAACAAAACAATTTTTTCCTCTTTGTGTATGTGTAGGTTGAAGAAGGAGTGGACAGATCTTGAAGAAGAAATTTTGCATTGTTGCACAAGTTGTCATCATTGTTGTCAAGCCACAAAAACTAAGTTACAAAATTTATTTCCAACTTTTTGACAGTGGGACCTGTGTCAAACCAAAGCCAAGATTCAATCTCAAAGGACTATCAAAAGTTACTTTGGGGCCCTAGATTGAGACCCATTCTCCTAGGGGCGAATGAGTCCCTTTGCACTCTCCAAAAAAAGTTTTTGGTGACAGGTACATGTGTTTAGACCCTTCTCAGATCTGCCTACAAAGTTCTATAATGGTCTCTATATTTTTGAGAATCTACATTTTAGGTATTAGGTCTTATTGTTCATTTAGTTTGAGTGTTTCAAATCATTTCAATTTGGTTTTAGAATTGTTATTTTGTCCTAAGGATTGAGATCCATGTTTTACTAACTCACCATTGAGGTTGAAAGTCAACCTTTACACCTTGTGATCTCTTTCATAATGAAATCCATGGGGAAAGGCACTTATGAAGATCCCTAAGGTTTTATGAAACAAAATCAACATAAACCTTTTGTGGGGATCCCTTTTCACACCTTTTCATTTTGGTGAACATGACATTCTTACATCACACTTTTCTGATTTGGAGATCTTTGAAATCCTAGATCTAAGTTTTGCATCATTTTGCTTTGCATTTCATTTAGGGTTACATATTGCATATTTGCATCATTTAAAATCACAAAAATCCAAAAATATTGCATACACTCTACATAATAGCTTGCATTAAGGTGTTTTTTAGTCATATAGATCAAATTTTCATTCAAAATTGCATTAAAAAAAATTGTCATTTTGTTCATACATTGTCATACAAATTGCATTTACATTTAATCAGAATTCTGGAAAAACTGTCACTGAAGAATCTTTTTGTAGTTAGGAATAGTGAGCTTAAATATCATATTAAACACTCACATTTAAATTTTCCAGAAACTTGTGCAAGGACCCATTCGCCCCTGGGTGAACCTGTCCTTATAAAAGTGATTTTTCAAAATTTTGAGTATTTATTTATTTGTCTACTTCATTTTCTTGTACTTGCAGATCTTTGTTTCAGTTTCAAAAATTGCATATTTTTGTAGATGTTTGCATTTAGTTCAATTGGTGAAAGAAAGTGCATTGTTTGAGATCAAAATTGACATTCAAAAGTAATAATTTTTATTTTTTTGCATCTAAATCGGTCAATTATCATATTTCAAATCTGAAAGTTGCATTAAACATCCATTCATTTGACATTTAAAGAAAAGTTTCATCAAGGACATGTGTTTTGGTAAACTATGGACGTCCTTAAAGAGTAAAAGTACAAAGTTGTGTCACACTTTCAGCCAACTTATCAACACAACTAAATTTAAGTATTTCTAACTAAAAATCAATTTTGGTCAAACATATGATCTAGTAAGATTCATTCTAGCTAAGTTATATATTTCCACAACTTTTCAAACTAAAATTGTTAGATAAATGTATATGTAGCATCACTTTGAAGCCAATTTACCGAAAAAATTAAATTATTTGAAAAACATGATGTTTTAACAACTCCTAGTCATGTAAATAATATTTTTTTTTAAATATAAAAATATGCCCTTTTGTAGATCCATAAATGCAGTTTAAAAAAAAAAATATTTAAATATTTTAACTATTATATAATATTTTATATTTTATTTTTACTAAAAGTAGGTTATCAACACAAAAAATATTAGGTTAATTACCATGTCAAGAAAAATACTAAAATTTATTAAAAAAATTAAAAAAAATATGATGCACTAGATAAAAAAATCCATATCAAGATAGTATAATTTGTTTTCTATTTTAGATAAATAATCAATATAAAAGTTGACATCAAATGGAAACAATTGTGTTTTAGTACACACACATTTTAATATTTATTTAAAAATATATATTTATCAAAATTGAAAAAAAAATCCATGCAATAAAGTTTCAAGTTATAATACACACAAATTTTGAAGGAAAAATAATAAAATTTACTATATAAAGATTGACCTCTCATGCAACTTCATTTTTTAGCATTTTATCAGCAACAAAATTGTAGTGTAAATTTATAAAAAAATATATTCAAATATTTTTTAATTTTTTTCAAAAAAATACAAACATAAAACATACTAAAAAATACACATTTTATTAGTTTATATAATTTCAAAATTCAAAACATATATGCCACTTTTTAGTTATTCAAGTTTAAAAGTTGGATTAGTGTTGGTTGTTTCCTTTATAAAGTGTGACATAGCTTTGTACTTTTACCCTAAAATATTTGGTTGATGTTTCATGTTGTGTGTTTCATGATGATCCTAATGCAATTGAAAGCATTCATGAGTCTTCACCTCCTAATGAATGTTGTCATGAGATAGATATCTTAGGCCAAGATGAAGATAGCATGCAATAATTCATATAACATTCCTTGTGTAACCTTGAACATAATGCATCCTTCTATCCCTCCATGCAACAACCAACACCTCCTATCATCCCATCACTTGAAATGTTCAACCTTTTATATCCTAAAATTGAATCACAAAGCAAACCTCAACCACCAACCATGAACAAACTTATTCACAATGATAACATTGATACTTTTCTATCCTATGCCCATAAAGTTATCGATACACCTATCAACTTAGAAGAACATTATGGTCAAGGCTTTAGATTTTTGAGCAAACAAGGATGTGGCATAACAAATGAGCATGAGATCCATCAATTGCTATAACAAAAACCATCAGAAGATACCAAGGGATTAGGATATCAAGATCCTCCCCCTCCACATCAAACAATTGTTTAATCAAGTAACAAACATAAGCCTTAAGTTCATGATCCCCTTGAAAATCTACATCACCTATTATATCAGCCCAAAATTGAGCATGATTTTTGCACACTTGTACACACAAACTTAATTAAATTACCACCTCTACTTGAGCGAAAAAACTAATAGACAAAAGGATATCAATGGACCTTACTATGCATATCATAGAATATTCAGACACCATACTAATGATTGTATTGCTTTAAAGAAGGTATTGAAAGAATTTGATCCTCCTACATGTGAGTATGATCGTATAATAAAATAACAATTCTTTACTTTTCTCCTTGCCATGTGATAGTTGTAGAATCTTATCATGCTCACTATTACATGTATTGCGCTTTATGTAACTCATTTTCTCATATTGCAAGGAGAACCATATCATCATCCTTGTCCTAAATTTAGGGGGCATGGGGTTAGGTAGCCTTGTCCTAGTATGGAATTTGTTGTTGCCCCTTTGGCTAGTTATCTGCCTTTTGTATATGATGAGAAAGATTGGGATGTAGATGAACTACTTTAGGTTGGCTCACATGTGACATACTCTCTTTTCTTTTCATGTTCTTTTGATTGCATGTATGTAATGTGATCCCCCATATCGTGTTGATTGACATGTATTTATGTTTGTGAGCTTTCTTTGCATGACCCTTGTTACTCCGTTGGTACAAGGATACAAAGGAAGCAAATATGTCATGACATTCTTCTATTTGTATCTACATTCTTCTATCTGTCACGAACATTGTCTTTCCTTTTGTCTTGTGTTTTCCTTTTGGGGATGATGCAAGGCATTGAGAAATCTAAGTCTCTTCCATTTTGGCCCATAAGCTTTTCCTTTTCTTTTCCTCTCTATGTGTCATTATTCCTTTGTGTTCATTGTTCTATGAGTATTTGGGGAATGATGGTGGTTTTAAGCTCTATTATATCACTATAGAAAAGACATATGTTGACCCTGAATCTGTAGATCCCTTATGTGTTATCTTTTGAGATTGCATGTGGGGAAAAAATTTCTTAATGATGTAGCTTTATTTGGAAACTTATCATTGGCATAGGGCTTTCCAAATAAGCTCTCATTGCCTTGTTATCAATTGACATTTATAATTTCTACTTTAAAGTAATTTCTCACAACATGGTGTTTAACAATTAATTTAAAGTGGGGGCATACATTGGCATTATTTCATTTTGGCATTTGCACCTCCTAAGGTGAATTTCATTTTCATTTTGACAAGTTTTCTTCACTTTTGTTCACAAGAGTTGGACTTAGTGTTGTGTTGGCATAGCACATTGACCATTTTGTGGCACCTTATCAAAGTTACCAGGGAGTATAACTTTTGGTATGGTTGACATATGGGAACACACCTATATACCTAGTGTGTCCATCCCATCTACCACCCTTTTTATGGGTACACACCTTGTAGACGTAGTGTGTGTTTCTCATTTTGTCTTTGGGTCTCACCTAGTGTATACCGAACTACACTAGCCCTTGTGAGCGTATTTTATGGACGTTTCATAATACAACTTGCTAGTCCATCCTTTTTTTTTCCTTTTTACATTGGCTTTGACATTGTGTGCTTGTGAATCTTGTCTTGTTGCACATATCTTACATGCATGTGTGTCCTTTGTGCTTATGTTGGTTTGCCATGGGATTTTGGATCTTGGGGGCTTGATCATCCTCCTTGATCTTTGTCATCTTATCTCATTAATATTTGTGCACTTGGACCCCCCTTGACACATATTTGTCTACTTTAGTGTGAGTCTGAGCGTAAGTTCATACTCTCACTAAAGTGGGGGCTAAATGTAGTATAGAAAATTGTATACCTTTACAATTTCACTATGTTTGGGTCCCTTAATTTATTGGACTTAATTAAGCTTCTAATTTTCCAAATTATGCATTCCAAAGCCTTATTTTTTCCATTTTCCGAAAGGGGAACCATCATTTAATTAATTCAATTAATATTTTAACTGTCATGGAATATGTGTGTCATGGACTTATAGGCCAAGACCCATTCACCCATGGGCGAATGGGTCCCCTTTAAGTCCTAAGACTCATTTTAAAATATGTTTTTGGTGATATTTTAATGATTCAAATTCAACTTGCAATTGTTGGCTTTTGGAATCTAATTTTTAGGAAATTAGATAAAGACCTATATATACATAGTATTTTTATCATTTGAAATCTAAGAACTAGCAAGACGACACATTATCAAGAGATCCTATGAGCAAATATTATTTTCAAGAGTAGATTTATAAGTCATTTGTTGCAACAATCAAGATTATAACATCATGTTCAAGTCTATGTGTGTTCATTCCATCTTGTGAAGGCTAATATGCATTATTGATCCTAAAGCATCCAAGAATTTCAAGTATCCAAATTCATCCAACAAAGCAAGATCAAGTTCCTTGGAGAGATGTGTTTGTATTTAGTCCTCTAAGGGAAGCCATTGAAGGGTGGTGAGTTGTAGCAAGCATTGTTCATTCATCATTTCCTTCTCCTTTGTCATTATCTTTCTATCACGGTTTAATTACCAAACTTGGGGTTTGACCAAGACAAACCCCCATACAAACAAACAAAACAAATTTTCCCTCTTTGTGTATGTGTAGGTTGAAGGAGTGGAAAGATCTTGAAGAAGAAATTTTGCATTGTTGCAGAAGTTGTCATTATTATTGTCAAGCCACATAAACTAAGTTGCGGAATTTTGACTTTCTGACAGTAAGACCTGTGTCAAACCAAAGCCAAGATCCAACCTTAAAGAACTGTCAAAAGTTATTTTGGAGACCTACACTGAGACCCATTCAACCAAGGGTGAATGCATCACTTTTCACTATTCAAAACAAGTTTTTGGTGGTAGGTACATGTGTTCAGATGATTCTCAGATCTACTTGCAAAGTTTTGTAACAATTTGTATTTCAAGAATCTACATTTTAGGTATTAGGTCTTATTGTTCATTTAGTTTGAGTGTTTCAAATCATTTCAATTTGGCTTCATATCTATCCTAAGGACTAAGATCCAGGTTTGATTGACTCACCATTGAGGTTGAAAGTCAATCTTTACACCTTGTGATCTCTTTCCTAATGAAATCCATGGGGAAAGAAACCTATTAAGATCCCTAAGGTTTTATGAAACACAATCAACATAAACCTTTTGTGGGGATCCCTTTTCCCACCTTTTCAATACCATCCAAGAAAATATGTTCCTGGATTGACATTGTAAATGTAGCACATCATAACTAGTAAGTAAATTGATAAGGGATATTCAAATCCATTGAGTAGAGTGCATGCATTTTATTATGTTGCCTCAGTTTTTGTTTCTCCTTTATGAGCCTTAAAAAATTTGAAATTTTTTATCTTTTGTTTTTAGTTTTCAATGTAGTTTTTGAAACCCCATCAGATTCTAACGAGGTTGTCACAACAATATTATCACGCTATTTTCACGTTAAAGGATTATCATATATTTACGTATCAGTTTTAATTAAAACATTGCCAACTTTATCAACTCCCACAAAGGTACTTAGAATTGTATCAAGACCCAATGAGGTCATTACAACTTACTTAAAAGTTGACAATACGTCAAACAAGTGGCGCCCTTAATTGGAATTGGAGGAAACACGTTTTTTAGAGCTTTGTAAAGGTTTTGAAACCTTTTCTGGAACTTGATAAAGTTTCTGAAACCTCATTGATCTTCGACCAAATATTCACAACCAAATTCAAATAATGGGTTTTTGAAACTTACTTGAGGTTTCAAAACTTGTGTCAGGATAAAACGAGGTTTTCACAACCTCAAGTAAAGCTAATGGAGTTACATTATCAAAAGTTTTTCTTTAATTCATGGTATCAATAAATATTTTCGGGTGATTATAAAGGTTTCAAAACCCCTGTTAGAACCCAATGAGGTTCACAAAACCAATTAATTCTTCAACAAACTTTTATAGTTGTTCCTTTTCAAATTTTTGAAAAGTGCCAAAAATAAATGTTTGGTTGAAAATATCATATGCGCCAAATTTTAAGTGCACCATTAATTCCCATCTACCACTCCAAAGCATTAATTATGAGCGCTTATTTAGAGAGTATACTGCCACAAGAATTCATTTTAGTGGGCACTTTGTTGAATGCACAAGACAACTGAGAGGGGGGTGAATCATTTGTACCTTAAAACTTCAAAACCCTCACTAACATTTAGATCCACATTAATCCAATTAACCCTTAATTTGTTAGAATGATTTTATCATGAAAGAAAATAACATAAACTAAAACACATAAACACCATGCACAAAGGAACGCCAGATTTACGTGGAAAACCCAAGATGGGAGAAATCACAGTGAGGATTAGCTCACAATATAAGTAATATCAACACTGAATACAATAGGGCTCACTATTGGAGGGCTCACTGCCCAAAGAAAGAAAGGTTCACTGCCATAATAGAAAACACAATAGAGAAGAGTGTTACAATGAGAAATCCATCTCAAAGAAACATAAAATTCACCACAGCATCACCAACACCTTCGTAGTCTTTCTAAAGAGTTGTAGACACCTTTTGTTCACTGCATTCAATAATCTAACACATGAAAGCTCGCACTACACTTCCCAAACTCGCACCCTACAACTTTGCAATTTTCATCACTCACGACTTACTCATCTATTATAACATCCCTCAACAACTCAACTCATATTTCTACCATCTTCAACCTTGAAAACATTCTCCAAGGTCAGCTATGCACCTCAATCATGTAAATTCAAATTAGGTCGGCACCAAAATATTCCCGTGGTGGAAAGGAATGAAGGCGGACCACAACACACCTTAGCTAGGACCTAAATCCACTCATACATGCCACGCCACGCTTCCACAAACTTCAAAGAAACTTTGCAAGTAGTGTAAACACCATTAACATTTAAGCACACACTTTCTCATATCCAAAGACGACTCGCAGAGACCACATAACACCCTGAAATCTAACAAGTTCCTTCGCAACAACTTTCACTTGAAGAATGTACACACCCAATACACTCAAACAACTCTTTCATACACTACAACTCATGAAACTGACTTCCAAAGTGCCAAACCACAAAAAACTTCATCTAAAGAAAGATACACACACTATTAGCTCTGTTCCAGATCTGCAACACCTGAAACCACTCTGTGGAGAAATGCGGAGAAAGAAAATTTCTCCCAGACACCTCTACAATATATAGTTCACACACTGGTGAACACAACTTCCTCTGCGCAGCGATCCAACACACCAAATTCTAAATGCAACACCTCTAAAAACATTTGATCAACATATTTGAACCACACAAGCAAATCTTCAACCGAGAAGAACTACAAAGCCAAACTAGAACACTACTTTGCCACTTAGAACACACTGCAATACATTGTTTCCTCTTTTTATTCAATTTTCTCAAAATTACTTGGAAACCAAGCACTAGAAACATATCATCAACATCTTCAGTACTTCCTTATCACCATCAAGCCAATTGTGTTACACTCAGTTGTGTTACTACTTATTTACTTTTACCTAGTTGGGTGAAAATTCTTTAAAAGAATGCATTTATGCTTTATGTATCTTGGAAATATGATGAATAAATGTTTGATTCAATTTGATATTTTATAATAATTCTGATTGTAAAATATATGATGCGAATGAATGTATTGTTACCAGCTAACTATTGTTACAATGTACTAAGCTAGATGAAGGAATAAATTCGAGCCTCTAGAAGAGAGGGGAAGAATCACTCAGGAGAAGAACTTGTTCTAGTAACCCTTAATAAGCCTAATTGAGCTTTCACACTCACTTCTAGTTTGGTCAAGTTGAGATAATAGCTTGGGAAATGCTAAGTTACCTTTAGTCTTGTTTGTGCATGATTTAGAAGAGGTTATGGTCTTATCTGTGAACGCTTTGATTAGGTTAAGTGTTTAAGTCTCTTTGTTAATGTGTGAGTTCTTTCTTGTGTTTACATTTAATCGATGAGATATATACATAAAATGTATATATATGTATGTGTATGATAAACTCATATACACGAGTAAATACGCGCATGAGTATACATAGATAGACGTATCTATGCATGCGCATGGATGGATTACCCAAATGCATGGGAATATCAATTGGACGGAATGACATATATATATACACTTCATGTATATATGTCGATCGCTGGGATTGCAAATATATGTGTTTTAATGAAGAGGCAATAATATATATAATATATGTATCTATGTATATATGTATATATATATTAATATGTACATGTATGTATTTACGTTAATGGAAATGTACATATGAATATATTAATATAAATACATATATATTTATGTATATGTATGTATGCTTTATTATTATGTGGAATATGTAAATATGTGTATATGTATTCAAATATCAAATAATGATTTTTATAATCATATAAGTTGATATATATATATCATTTTGAATAAGTGCAAGTAATGTTTATATAGCGCTTGGTATATTATAGTGCATAATGTTTAATAAGTGCAAAGTATATCATATAACATATGCGCAACATATAAGAGATAGCACATTGATTTAAATGGTTTTGTAAAGTAATTTAAAGTGTTGTTTATAAGTTTATGGAAAGCACATAGATAAGGCGCGTGGAGTATTGAGAACCAAGTTTATGAAATGCTATCTCAAGACTTAGTCAAAGCTGAGAATACTATGTGGAATATTAAACGTATAAATCATATTTGACTTGGTCTTTTTAACTAAAAACACTAGAATAGGGGCACGTGATATTATGTGGCGTCAAATTATGAACTTTGCTTGCATTTAGAAGCCTATTTTGAGTTTCTTCTCCAACATATAAGGCAAAAATAGAATATGAGAAAAAGTCAATTGTAAAGTTGGCTAATAAGAGTTGATTTGTGAAGCCATTAACCTTGCTTTTTTGAGTAAATAACCCTGTTGTCATGAAGACAAGGTGGTTGGCTGAGTCTTTGCATAGAGTCACTGTTCTTTAATCCACCACCTTTCTTTTATTTTTCTGAGTCGATTCTTTAGATTGAGAAGTGGCAAGAATGTGAGCTTATTTGTAGCCATGAAGAGCTTAAGTTTTAGAATAAATAGAGGAGCCTTCTCCATCTTATGGGATGCATTATGCATTCTTGCTACTAATTTTTTGAGTTGATATTCTGCTGCATTTATGAGTTTTTAGTGTTTGAGAGAGTTTTTGGAGAGAGAGAGAGAGAGTTGAGAAGTTGCAAGTTGATTTGGTGAAGTCTAAGCTAGGAATCCAATTTGATCATTTGGAGCTTTGTATAATAGGCATGCTGATTTCTACTCCATTATGCATTTTATGTTTTGAAAAGATTATATGACTTTGTTTGTCTTGTTTGGAAAATAAGTTTAGTTGTTTTATTATGAAGTGGATATCTTTTTCTTTGGTTAAGTGTGAAAGATTCTTGATGAATCTAGTCTAGGGAATTCAAGTATTTAAATGTTTGTATATACTCCATATTATGGATTGATGATTGTATTAATAATATGTACTATATTAAGTTAAGTTTATATAGATAATTCTTTATTTGTGAAGTTAAGTTATAGAGTTACTCTAAGTTACTTAAGTAGAAGTTTCATAGTAAACGCAAAGGTTAATATGTTATTCCTGGGGTTAGAATAATCCACAGTGAAAGGGGATAAGCCTATGCATAGAATATGAATGGTCAATACAAATCGAGCTAGGAAGGTGGGTGAGTGTATGACATCCGTCCTAAATTGGGGGTGATGAATACTTTGGCCAAAGTAGTGTAAGTTGCCACTGCTTACATTGCCAGTTCACTGTGATATGGGTTTACATATTAGGCAGGGAATGTCATATACGTAGGTTGTAGCCATTGTATGGAAGATCTAGATATGTAGGACACAACACCAAGCTCAAGGAAGGTTATTATTATTATTAGGTTAGCAAACCCATCTCTTCGTCGAAGGGAGGGCCATCTTACCAGTTAGGCAAATGTGTGGGGGACTGCAATAAGTCCATGGTTGGCAAAAAAGCGCTTGAGTGATGCTTCTCCTCATTAGTTGGCGACCGAGATTTGATGGAGGGCACCTAGACCATTCATATATTTGTTGCTAATAAGCTCTTAGGAGCCATGTATGTATCTATTTCTATGGAAAATTTGTAAATATGAAATGTTATCATGAAATTATGTAATATGAAATCAATACATTTGAAAGATGTAATACTTGTTATAATGAAATAAAAAAGTTTGGAATGATTTTTATTTCAAATGTGCATATTATCTTTATATCTGAAAAGAAAAAATTTATTGCTTAAGCATTGGCATCATAGTTTATTTACTTGAGGTTAAAAACATAGTAAAATTTATTGGGTAGAACAATGGGCATGTTACAAACTACAACATAACAACTCAACCATACATCCATAAACAAAAGCTTATCAAAGCAACACTAGAGGTTGACAATAGTAGCTTACTAATGATAACATGCAACTAATCAAAGCATCATCAAAGACAACACCAACTCAATACCAATTGCACATACTCTTGCAACAATCTCTTGCTCATATAGTTGACACCAATGACAACACAAGCTTGTTGACATCAATGACAACACCAATTTTCTCATACTTGCAACACACTAAGAGTGAATACTACAGACGATGAAATAGTGGGTTTATGAAAGAAGCACGAATAACATGTTTTGATATTCAAAGGTATAGTAAAAAATCTCCTTGACGTAGTCTGTTGTAAGGTGATAGAATAAGAATTTTCACAAATTAAAAAACAAAATAATTATTTCTATAGCCCATACACTCTATTAAATTATTTCTTGAACAAGAACTATGGTTGCAATCACTCAATTTTATTGATCATGAAGTACAAATACTTGGGCTAGGAAAATTTATTTGGTTTATCGAGTACATTAACAAAAATTGGGGATACCAAGCTAGGGCACATAAACTTAGATAAATTTTAGAAAAGAATTGGAAAGGAATATAGATACCCAATAACCCAGAGATTAATTAAAACTTGGTTATTGCAAGCCGCAAATTTTCCCATGGTAATGCAATATACAGACCTAGTCATATAATGTATTAACCATTATGATTCCAATGCAAGGGAAATTAGGACAAATGATAATCAACTGATCAGTAAGATAAATAGAGATAATTTTGCTTCATTTTTGCAATTTCTAGAAAGAGGGGAGTATATAAACTTCAATTTTGTTATTTCCCATCAATGTTTTCAAGAAAGGAAAGGACAATATAAAAATTTCATTGCTTGGGAATGGTTTGTCACCTCGAAGAAGGGTAAATCTTAGTTACCTAAAAGACTACACATAACTCTTTTTTGTGGATGAGATCTTAGATATAATAGGTCTCTTACATAAACTAAAGGGCAATGAAAATGCACATGGTTTTGAAGATTGTATGTACTCCTTTATCCAGATAATTATTCATGATGAACAATATCTTAACTAGGGTCAACTTATCAGTGATCAAATGCACTCAATGATAGTTCAATTTCCACTCAACAGATCCTTCTATATGTATTGTTATCTATTTTATGCTATTGCATGCACAAGACCTTGGCTAGGTTTGCAATTGGTTGAAGTTCACGATGAAATAATCCAATTTTATCACTATTATACTCAACTCCAATTGGAAAATATTTTCAAAAGTTTTAGACAAGTAAATGATGCATTTAATATGAAGATGGTTAAGGAAATTCAAGGCAATATGGGCTTAAGAATTTCTCTAGAGGCTATTCAATTGATTGACATGTATGACAACCATTTTATACAATTTCAAAGATTCAAATACATCATAATTGGAGGATTTGATTATCTGCCCTATAATTGCCTAAGTATGTAGAGGATAAGTTCGTTCTCATCAAAGTATGTAGGCAAGTGGCTAAGGTGAATAAAAGGTGCCAAGAAAGGAAAAATGAAGGTTTCTAATTCCCTATCGGCCTTAGTTACTATTCTTGTCAATCCATGTCTAATGCTCTTAATATTGAGAAGGACCTAGTAAATTTTTCTATGCAACTCTATGAAAGAAGATTTCCTTTTGACAGTAAGAATTTTGTTAAGGATAATCTGCCTCAAGGGATAGTTTCTATTCTGCATTTGTGGACTATGCAGATGAGGTGAGTCAGATCGAAGGAGTTCGGATGAAATATCGATTGAAAGTCAAAATCAAAAAAAGAAATCGAAAAAATAAGAAATCAATCAATCGTCGAGAGAAAAAATCGTTAGATCAGTAGAGAGTGAAGGTGGGTAGAAGAGAGAGATGTTGAACATAGGTTGCCATTGATTTCAAAGGTGTGTCATTCATGAAGAAGAATGTTGTCAGAGGGTGTCAGGGATGTCAAAAATGTCATTGTTGTCAAGGTTTTCAAAGATCAAAAATATTGTAGGAGTACTAGAATTATCATTATATTCCCTTGTCATATATGCATGTTGTGTATCTAGAGGTGTTAATCATGAAGAAGTTGTCATCAATTAGATCCTATATAAAGTGACATACATCTCAAGCAAGAGGTGATATCAATATAAATTATACATTTGGTTTGAGGTGAAATAGTTTGAATCAGGGATTACTAACTTGGGATAGGATAAGTTTCCAAGAAAGCGTTACGATGGATATTCTTTTAGGATTTAGGATCTCAATTAAGTGTTTGAGGTTGGATATATGATGCTAGGTGGTCTAGGTGTCAATTAGATATGTTTAACTAACTACTTCAAATGGGATGATGTTTTGGATAAGTTGATGGTGGTCGATGAGATGTAAGTGATCATTTTGAGCTAGATATGACGCAAAAAAATTATTTGTTTGTGGTTTTTGACTTGGGAGAACGTTGGATATCCATGGTAGGAAGGATTTGTTGTCTACATTTTGTATGGAGAATGGATTTCCCACATAGCTCATGGATTGAACCAACATAGATTCACCCAAAAATTGAGCATATTTTCCCAAAAGGAATCAGATTCACCTATTTAGGGTTGTGATTGGTCCAAAGAATAAACCAAGGTGGATTCACCCAATGAGGAATGACTAGACTAAGGTTTACTACATATGTAAATTCACCTGGATGTAGAGCGGATTCACCCAAGGCCAAAAATTAGACAAGATGGAAAAAAGACCAAATACTACACTCACAAAGTTACTAAATAGAAGATGATCATACAAACTAAAGATATGCATAGGTAGCCCCCACGAGTTAGAGGAGTTGGTTTGAGTCTTGGGTTTGACTCTCTTTGTCCTAGAAATCACCCCGCCGCGGACGTTGGGGGGCTACATTGGTTACCTCATGGCTGCATGGACTAGTCTCGCCTCAAGCTCGCCCCGTAAAGGGAACCCGCTAGGCTTGAGTTGCGAGGATACCCTGACGACAACAAAAAAAAGATATGCATAGGTAGGCACAAGATGCGCCAAGAAGCACAAGCCTGCATTAATCAATTAAGATTAACAACCGGTGTAGGCTCACAACGCAAGTGCTAATACCATCTACTAGTGGTTGGATAGCTAGAGATTGCGACCCACAAGAGTGAAGGAACTCTTACTGATGGCGGCCAAATGGCTAATGCCTCAATAAGCTCTTAGTACACAAAGGTACATTGTGAATAACTTTGATGTACAATATGCATCCCTTGCACCACATTGATTGATGGTCGAATGGTCTTAAGCTAGGCTACTAAAAGGTAATTTAGTGCATCCTCTAAACACCAAGAAGGTACGTGAAGCACATTTGTGAACACTATACCATCACAAGAGTGGGTTGGGAACATCAACTAAGTCGTTTTGACCAACCTTGCACTCTTAGCTCAATATCACTCGAGTATTAGTACTTCACTAAACACAACATGACTAGATTAGTGTACAAATTTCATTCTCCCCCTTTATATACCCCATCAATTCACATGGTTGAGGTTATCCCTTGGGTGATGAGAGAGCATATGCACAGGCTAGCACTCTTGGGCCAACACAACAAGACTTGGATTACTTCATAATTTTTTTGATAGTTTTTGATCCCCAAGCTCACCAGATGGTGCAAGGGGAGAGCATACACCAAAAAATAATCCCAAAAACACCAACAAGGTTAATTGACCCTTTAGTGAAATTGAAGTGTTTCTAGATTAGTGATAAAAGATTGCCTTTGATTGCATACTACAAGAAGATACATTAGTAGTTGTTTGATTTTGGTTTTCAACAATTGATTTCGAGCTACACAAGAAAGTATTAGATTTCAAAGTGATAAAAGAAAAATAATTATACCTCACATTCCCTAATGCACAAAGCGGATTCACCCAAACACTCATGGATTTGTCTTATTGTAGAGCGTATTCACCTTTTTGTGTTCAAATAATGGTTGTCAATGCATTTTCCCAAGTAATGAAAGGTTCACCCATTTGCAAAGTGATTCACATTGCTATGAATATGGAAATATAGGTTGTGGATTCACCCAAGTATGAGTGAATTCACCCTAAGAGCACCACATTCACTTGTTTGTAGATTTGCCTCTATATGTTCAAGTTCACCCATTTGCAGGTTGTATTCAAACCTACAAGACCACTATTTGCAAAATGCTTTCACCCAAATAGCAACAGATTTTCCTGTCCAAAACCTAGGAATGTTAAAACACTACAACAAGCGATATTTGATAAGTTCAACCAGTGACATGGGTCCCACTAGGCATGCTAGAGATGTGTGCAAGAAAATCGTGCTCAAAGTGAATGTAAATTACAATAAAACCCCAAACAATAAAAAATAAAACAAACACTAAATATTAGGCTTGAAAAGCTCAAACCAAGATTTGCCTCTATATGTTCAAGTTCACCCATTTGCAGGTTGTATTCAAACCTACAAGACCACTATTAGTTAACTACAAAATTGGATTCACCCTTATAAATTTGTATTTGCCTATTTACAAAATGCTTTCACCCAAATAGCAATAGATTTTCCTGTCCAAAACCTAGGAATGTTAAAACACTAAAACAAGCAATATTTGATTAGTTCAACTTGTGACATGGGTCCCACCAGGCATGCTAGAGATGTGTGCAAGAAAATCGTGCTCAAAGTGAATGGAAATTACAATAAAACCCCAAACAACATAAAATAAAACAAACGCTAAATATTAGACTTGAAAAGCTCAAACCAACATAGAACCGAATGAAAATGAACTATGTCAAGCCTCACATTGTGTAGATGTGTCGATGATATTCAATTGGGTGTGTGCTCACTAACAATTTTGATAGCATAACAACACTCCAATGATAAAATGAGTGATTTAAAAAAAAAATGGTTGTGTTGAATTACATAGATTTGGATGAAATTAGATTAAGGGTGGAAATTGAAAGACGAGGATCAAGGGATGAGGTGGATTTGGTCATCTCAACTCATGAGATGTTGAAAAATGCCACCATGAGATGAGTTTAGAAGAGAGATGGTACCATGGAGGTACTTTGAAATATTTTTTATAGAGGCAAGTCTTGTCCTCACACTCCAAAGTAATGAGGGTGAAAAGAATAAAGGAATTGAAAATTTCTTTTGGATACTTTTGGAAGAAATACACATGTTCCCAAGGACATGGGGTATTTTCCAAAAGGGTAAAATTTATGAGAGAGAAGACAAGGTGGGTGAGGGAAGATTTGACCCCACTTAATACCCATGCACATGATTAGGGAATGAATAAGGGGTTAATAAAAAAGGTTGGAGGATGTGGCATGAGGTGAGAGGAAAATAAGAATTAAATTCTTAAATTTAATTCTTATTTGGAGGAAAAAGGGAATAAGGGTATTTATTCAATTTAAGGGATGAATGGGATAATATGGTCTAGGATAGGTAAATCAATTAAATTAATTACCTTAGGATATGACTTGGAAAATAGATGAAAGATGGAGGATATTAATTAATAACAAAAAATATTTAATTGATATTCGTAGTAGAAATTAGTTAAAATAAGGATAAACCGACTAAACGAAAGTGGTCAATTTTAGTTTCTACAACACTTAAGGGGGGGTGTTGGTGTGAACAAGGATGTTACCTAACTAGTTCACCATATAGGTCCTATTCACACATGTTCACATGTTAAGATTACTTAAGGCTTTAGGAATATTTCTAGAACTCACAAGTACACATGTAATCTTATATTTAGTTGTCTCATGACATAGGATTAAGAAACTTGTCACAATCTTATCTTGTCCTATCTCTCAACCTTGCCTATATAAGCAAGGCCTCATATGTACATTACGAAGTATAATTAATCCATTATTGATCATTGTACCATTATTACATCCATAATCAAGGAATATATCCTCTTGCTCTACTCTCTTGTGGAAGGCTATTTCTAGTTTTGTAGGTGATCTTGAGAGCTTGAGTCCTTGTGTGACTCTTACAATAAAGGCCCGGGTTATTGTGCATGTAAAACCACATCTCTTGTTTTCCAGTTGCCCATTTCATGGCTAAGTGGCCTTTCTTATCAAATGCTACCTCAACCATAGTAAACTCAAGATTAAAGGTCCAATGGGACAACTATGTAATTCACCTACAAGACACTAGCATAGCAATGTTCATTATCTATGTTGAAAAGGACCCAAAAAGCTTTGTAAAACAAGTCACAACAATGGGTAATATAATGGGATTTCCACTTGACATCACCAAAAGTTACCATGCCAACTTGACCTTTCTCATGATTATTATTGAAGTAGATACTATCTAGATAGATTACATGACATAACTAATAGTAGAAACCCAACAACCTTGATATCCTAATAATAAAAAAATATTTAGAGGGGTAAATATTTGTTGAAACTCACATTGGGAATTTGTAGTTTGGGTCCATCAAGCCTCACATTCCATGAGATGCAATTCATGAAGAAAGAGGGTCTAAGGAAATTTCCTCAAAGTCCAACCCTTGCAGTGAAAAACACATGTTATGCATAAACTTATTTTGATTTTCAAGAGAAAATGCTCTAAATCATATTTGTCCTTTTTCAAGAACATATTCCCCCTCCTCCACCTCCTAAGGAGGGTTGTGTGAATGGTTTCCTCCCTTTCATGGAGAAGTAGTTTGAACTACCAAATTAGTCAAAGATAAAACACTCATTGGAAGTGGAGTTCTAGAGTACTAAGGTTTACTAAACTCTTTGAAAGATTCACCAAGAGGATGGGTAGGCTTTGGTTGAGTTACAATTGCTTGCTTAATTTTCTCATTTTTTTGTGGTGGATGTCTCATTGCTATGACTTTGGCAAATGAAACATTGTTGGGTCCACCTAAGATCCTTTCTTCGGCACATTGCAACCATCTTTAGTTTCATACATTGGTCCTACCATTTCTATTATTAACTGTATTATTAACTGGTTTGGAGGCTAGTTTAGGTATTAAGTGGAAATCTCTAATTTTATGATAAAAATATTGGCACAAGAAATAGGTGTTAAAAAAATTGATATGCAAAACATGTACATGACACATTGTTGCTAATCTATGTATCAATGTTTACTTTAAATCCTAGGAGAGATCTATCTCCATGTAGACTCAAGATTATGATTGAGCCAAATAAACTTATCAAAATCAACACAGACCACCCTCCCAAGGGAAGAGACAATATAGTTGAGGAATGGCCAACAATGTAAAGACAACCTAGGAAAATCAACCCATGCAAGAACTTTGAGAACTTGTTGGTTAAAAACAACAAAATCCCTTATCTAGAGAGAAAAGACAAAAAAAATTGTGACCATAGCAGGGACCATGGCAAAAAACTATGTTTGCATGGTTAGCTTCGACAAAGTAAAAGAGGAATTTTTTTTCGTTAAGTTCTTGACAACATCCAACTTAACCCCGTGTGGAATCTATGCAATGTTCACTTAGTTGCAAATCATGCTATAAGGCGGCATGTGGCCTACAAAGTAGCCAATAAGATTTTCAAACGATTTACAACATTATCAAATTTAGGAACCAAAAGAATGATTTATGGAGGGTTAGCAAAAACCATACATCTTGAAACACCTTAGGGACAAACTTGCAGGGTTGTTTCATTAGAAGCACCATTGATCACTCAATCCATATTGCTTCATCATCATCAACCAAAGAGAAATTCTTGGATGTTATTAAAATAGCTAGCCACCCTAAGATATTAAGAGATATAGCAAGCAAGATTAACAAGCCTCACCACAATATCACTTAAAAAATGAAAAACATCAAAGCAAGGAAAACAAGCATTCAAAACCAACACCCCCCACCCCTCACCTCTCTCTCACACACACATCCACAATATTTTTTACCATGTAGCTTGGGTCAATTTAATAAAGTTCAACAACTAACAACCAACAATAAATTATTTAAAACATCACACTTTCTATTGTTTCTAAACAAGGAGTGTAATTACACAAAATTCTAGGGAACTTGAAGAATCTTTGTTGATAAATAAAACCAAAATGTCATATATAGGTTATTCATGAGCTACACCATTGCATTATATGTAAGCCAGCAATAAAGTTATGTTTGTTGAACATCATCTTTGCATCCTAACACATAAGCCTACTTAGGTGAATTCAAATAACTAATTTTCAAGAAATATTCATTGCCATAGAATTTGCTCCTTTAAGGTTAGTAGGTAAGCAATTGCATGCATCTATTTCTGGATTTGATTGTGTTATAGCTTTTTTTCATCAATGTTTCGGATCACACTTTGTGATCCATCATCAAGATGGAAGAGAGCAAGAGGAGAAAAATGGTTGATTGCAGACTTGGAGCAACTAAAAAGAGAGAGAAAAGACAAGGGAAGGAGGCACACAATTCAAGGTTCAAGGTCAACTCAAGGAAAACACAAGAAAAGACACAAAATTGCAAGTCAATGAGCCAAGACTAGGCCATCAACAACTCAAAAAGAGATAACAAAAAGGGGAGAAAAAATGACTACATTCCAACTAGACATAAAAGACGAGAAAAAAGGAACAAAGAAACTAACTAAAAGAACCTAAAATACCAAAAATAAAATAAAAGAAAGAAAGATGAAATGAAAATAAAGACTAATGATAGTAAACAAAGAAATAAGCCAATACAACAATAATAAAGAATAAAAAGAAAAAAGATAAAAAATTATATATATATATATATATATATATATATATATATATATATATATATAGTTTATAAATTTATTTATCAAACAACAATATAAGCATAAAAATAAAAATAAAAGAGAATAGGTAAATAAAATAAAATAGAATAAGTCAATATTGGCTTATTTTATTTTATTTTATTTTATTTATCTATTCCCTTTATAAACTAATAAGAATAAAAATAAAAGAAAATAAATTTATAAATCAATAAAGAATAAATATATAAATATATAAGAATAAATGCACAAACCTATATATATATAAACCAAAATAAAATAAAAAGAGTGAACAACAAACCAAAAATAATAAAATACGATAGAACCAAAGTAAAAATAAAATAGAAAAGAAAAAGACAAATATAAAAATATAAGCAAATAACCACATACATATATCTATGTGTGTATGAGTGTGTGTATATAAACAAATAAAATTAAACATAAAATAAAGATCAAAATATCTACAAGCCAAAAAGATTAAAAATATAAAAGCAAATAAAATATATAAAATAAAAGTACATTAAAAAATATAAGAATAAGCAAATAAAATTAAAAATATAAAAGCAAATAAAATTCAAAACTAATAAGAAGATAAAATAATTTATTTTATATATATATCAAAACAAACACATTAAATAAATAAAACAAACAAGACAAAAAAAGCAAATAAGAATTGAAACAAATAAGCAAACAAAATAAATTGAAACAAAATAAAAAGAAGATATAAGAAAGCAAATAAAATTAAAAATATAAAAGTAAATAAAATTAAAAAATAAGAGCAACTAAAAAGAAATAAACAAGCACAAAAGTATAAATAAAAATCAAGATAAATAAATTTATAAACTTGATAATAGTATATATATATATATACTTCATTTTCAATGCACGAAAAAACAAAAGAAAAAAGAGAAAAAATACAAAAGAAGAAATCACATAACAGAGAAGAAACCACATAACAGAAAAGAACATAGGAAGAAGGAGAAAATCAAACCAATAAAAAACAACAAATAAAATAACTAAAAAGGAGGAACCAACCCAGCTCAAAAGAAACCATAAGAGAAGGGCGAGGAAGATAGGGACAAAAGCCAAAGGAGAGGGTCAAGGAAGGCAGAGAAGACCACGAGGAAGAAAGAAGAGTGGGGAGAGATTCCAAACCCCTAGAAAGAAAGAGGCGAGGGGGAAAAAATTAAGGAGGCAGGAAAGGAAAGAAGAAGGGGGAAGCCAACCAAAGGGGGGACCCACCACACAAGAAAGGGGGAAGCCCATGCTAAGACTGAGCCAGGTTACGCAAGTTGGACAGTAACGGTTGCCAAGCATTACTGAGACTCCACCCCTCATCACAATTCAGGTTAGAAGGGTGGAAGTTTATGTGAATGGCTTCTTGGAGTTTCCTCTTGAAAAAATTTTCTTTGCACAAAACTTGAGTGTTTTCTAAACAAATGTGGTGCTTAGTTGAAGACAAGTGGTCTGCGAGCACAGATTTGTCAACTCGCTCATACTTGATGTCTGCACTATGCTCTTTGATTCTTGTGCAAAAAGATCGACCAAGTTCACCAATATAAGGAACGCCACAAGAACAACTAACCTTGTAGACTCTAGACTCAAGCAAGACATCTCTAGGATCCTTGAGGGAGGGGAGATGATGCTTCACCGTGGACCAGGGCTTGAAGGGACACTGAATACCCTTTTTATTAAGGATCTTAATTATTTTCTAAGAGATGCCCTCAATGTAAGGGAGGAAGGCACTAGGGAGGAACACTGGCTTGGTGGGTAGGGAGTTGGAATAGAAATACAATTTGGCCTGGTTGAAGGCACGAGAGATTTGCTTGCTTTTGTACCCATTCAAGATGAAGACTTGGCGAAGATGGGCTAGATCTTGGTCTATATTGTTTTCATCACAGATACGAAAGGCTCTCAAGGCAAGGGTTTTTAGGACACCACTTTTTTGGGAAGGGTGGTGATGAGAAGAAGAGTGGAGGTAGAGATCGATGTGGGTAGCCTTGTGAAAAACACGACGACCAAGGGTGCCATCAGGTTTCTTGATGAGCAAGATGTCAAGGAAAGGAAGTTGGCTGTCAAATTCAATCTCCTTAGTAAAGGAGATGCATTGGGCTAAACTATTGAGGTGAGCATGGACCTCTTCAAGCTTATCAAGGTCGTGAGGCCAACAAACGTTAGTGTCATCCACATAACGCTTCCACCACTGCGGCTTGAGGGGGAAAGAGAAAAGGGAAGATTCCTCAAATTGTTCCATATAGAGCTTAGCTGTGATTGGAGAAAGCGGGGAACCCATAGCCACCCCATCAACCTACTCATAGATGACATTTTGGAAAGAGAGAAAGTAGATCCCAAGCATAATTTCACCAAGGTGGCAATCTCATCATTAAACTTATGCTTGACAATCTCAATCAAGTCAGGTAAAGGAACCTTGGTAAAGAGAGAAACCACATCAAAGCTAACCAAAATGTCCCCATTTTCCATATTGACATTTTTGACAAAGTGAACAAAATGGTCAGAATCCTTGATGTGGGAATTTGAATTACCAATTAGAGGGGAGATATACTTGGCAAGGAAGGAAGCCAGCTTGTAAGTGGGGGAGCCTATGGTATCCACAATGGGTCTCAAAGGGATGCCCCTTTTGTGAATTTTAGGGACACCATAGATGTGGGGCGTCACTTCTTTAGAGGGCAACAGATGCTTCGTGGTAGCCTCATCAAAGGACGAATAGGATAAGGCATGCTTAACCTTATTTAAAATTTTGGAACACGAGTTGCGAGATAAAATCTTGTAGCAACTCGAATCAGAAAGGTGGTCGTGCATTTTGGAGGTATTGAACACACTACTAGTTTATTTTTCCTCAACACACTACTAGTTTATTTTTCCTAAAGTTTTAATGGTGTCAACAACATGCCAAATCTCGACATTCAAATTTTAATCCTATTTCTGAAACCTTTAATAAAATCCCGATCTGGGTGCGCCTTCCTAATCTCCCCCTCCATCTTTGGAATGATTCTCTTCTGGAATCGGTGGGAGAGGCTCTTGGGGATTTTTTGTTCGTTGACGAAGAATCTTCAGATATCTTTCATTCCACATTTGCTTGAATACTTGTAGAAATTGATGTTACAAATGGACTTCTTGTTGAGGTTTCATTAGAATGCTCCAAGGGGACTTGGGTCCAATCTCTGGACTATGAAGGAATACCTTTCCGTTGTAGAAGATGCTTTAAAACTGGACATGCTGCTGCTCAATGTGGATTTGAGAAAAAAATACATAAGGCAACTTGGTGGAATGGCGCTTCTCATCGTCATTATACGGTTGAGAAGAAATCTGATAAAAAAATGAGCTTCTCAGAGGTGGCTGCCTCTGAGTCACAGACTTGTGGAGCTTCCCCTAAGGATGCTCCTTCAGGGGGGCTATTACTTCCACTCGTATTGAGCTAAGGTCAAGGTCTCCGAATGTTGGAGATGCTTCTTCTCCTACTCTAGGCAGCTTGTCAGAAAAATCTGCACAAATGATCAATGAAGATTCCCCCATGGCTGCAAAGGATCAAACCCAACATAGTAGCATGCTAGCTTGGCAGGCTAAAACAACACAAGTGGAAGAAGGCTGGATTACAGTGACAGGGAAAAAATCAAAACCCTCCGGGCCTTCCTTCGATATGATGCTTCATTCCCACAAGAGCAATTCGAAGTCTAAATCTTGATGCTCTTGGTTTGGGAGCTGGGTTTTTGGGTGCTGCAAGCTGTCCTTTCGGCAGCCTGGCTTTTTTCTGAATTGTAAAGGGTTACAGATCCCTTCAAAATCTGTTTATCCCTAGTATCAAAAACAACATGCCAAATGTAACTAGTAGTTAATAGATGCACAAATTGCACAACAAAAGACAACAAGATGCTTTTAGAGAACAAATACTTAACTATTATCAATGTTTTATTATTATTGTCTACACATTTGTAGTGAGATTACAAATTAATATGCAAAGACACTCTTTAACATAAATCTATCTCTATCTTTGATTTCACAAGCCTCAACCCATATAAACTCTTCAACTTTTAGAAAGTGTGACATGATCACATAAAAATATTCACTAGCCATCAATCACATCACACCACTCCTATGATTATTTGATTGTTTTCCATCCTAACATTTGCTTGATGCTAACCAACTTCAACTAGCTAATCTCTCCAGTGCCAATCTCAATGTAGCCAATGCATGTACAAACCCTCTGATCTCTATGCTCTTGGGCACTCACCAATCCCAAAAACTAGTGACAACCTTTGGTCTACTAGCTCTTAACACACAATCAAGTGCATATAAATAGAATTTGGAAAACTTGTCATACTCACCCATACATCTTCCCATGCAAAACCCTATCACAACGCATGAGGAAATTCATCTTCATGTGAACCACTTCATTTGTCTAATTATTATTTGTTAACATCCTAATTGTTATCTTGGTCAATGACTTACTATTTTTTCAACACATCAATAGGTTTGCATCAAGATATCCTTTGCACAAATCCAAAACAAGCACATCAGCTCAAAATTCAACTATCTTCCCATGAGTGTGTGTGCAAAGGAAAACCACCTATGCAAGCTTTAAACCTTGTGTGTAATCTTTGAAGTCAAAGTAAAAGTATTACAAATTTGAATGTGGATAAAAATTCACACCAAAGTTTCTTACGGACCAAAACCACAAATATGTGGGTACAAGCCCTATACATAGAAACACAAACCAATAAACATAAAAACACATGTGCACAATCAAATGGCTTACACACCAATTTTTTTTTTGAGTAAAACAAAAGATTGTGTGACCCTTGAGATCCTCCTACATCAAATTTGCTTTCAGCTTAATTCTAAACAAAGCCCTTTTAACCACTCAACTTATAGTTACACACATACTAATAAACCTAAGTTTTGTGTGTGTAGGTGTGTGCACATGAACTACCTTATGCAAGGACATGGTTACCTAAAGACTTGTACTATGAGAAATGAATGTGAAATTGTTTGTATGATATAGACAAGTATCCTTAAGTGATGAGGGTCTTGAATTTGCCACTTATATTCCATATGGAAATATTGGACTTCTCCGAGAGACGAGAAAGATTTTTTAATAAAGTAAATAAATTTATTTACTATGTATTTATAATCCAAACTTTTGTATATTTTTTAATTTAAACTTAGATTCCATCATGACATATTACTTTTTACTTTTGATGATGAAAAGATCATATATTAAAATCAAGAGCAAAAACATACAACAAAATCTACAACATGGGAGCACACCCCACAATATTTGTGATGATTGTAAATGTAATTTAATTTCAAGAGAGCATTTGGCATATAAAAGTTATGAAAGGATCTATCATAATAATCCATAATTTGAACCAAAGTAGCATAATATTTGTCATATCTAGAAAATTTCAGATATAATGAAATGGACTATGAAAATTTAATGTCTTTAATATCTATCATAATTTGTGAAAAAATGGTTTTGATATTCTTTTATATACCTATCATTTTTTCAACCAATTTTACATTTAGAAGGCAAAAGTAAAAAACTTAAATAGAACAATTTTTTTTTAAACAATAAAATATTTTAAATTAAATTTTAAAAAACCATAATTTTGGTTTTCTTTTAAATTACAGCTTAATAGAAATTCAATTTAAAAACATAAGGCTAACCCTAAATTTTAAAAGCATGACTCCGAAACTGCTAATTCTGTTAGTACCATAGAGAGGGCGATGCTTAAACAATCAGATGGAAACAAAATGTAGTAAATGTGTCTGGTAAAACCATGAACCATGTAGAGGCATCGCCAATTCCAGACACAATTTAGGGTTTTGGTTTTCAGCCAAAGGATGCATCGGATCCTAGATGGTCAAACGATGATCAAAAGAGCCCTCTAACGAACCACTGTAGAAAGCTTCTACATTGTCGGTCAAGTCCAATGTTAATGCTTCAAATTCCTAACAGATTCGCCTGCACATTGGACCTGTCAAGTCATTGCTTATCTCCTTTCTGAATGCCTTCCACATTGTTTGAACTATCAACCACAAGCACTGGTTTACAACACATTTCGATTCTCCTAAATTTGACGAGTTTTAAAGTATTGTTAATTTTCTGGATTAAAATTGTGTACATTTTTTTTAATCAACATTTCAGATCAAACTCCATGATCCATCATCAGAATAATATGCATGCAACAAGAGAGCAGAATAAAGTCTTAACTAATGGCCTGTATGTACAGCAGGCATTCATTATTTACCTTCTCACCTTTGTGTCTAGCTTGTATAATTTGAAGTTTTCAAGCTGGATAACCCAATAAGAACTTGCATAATTTTTATCCTCCTACCTCCATATCATTGATCAATTAGCAGTGTTGATCCCAAATGTATTTGCCAAAATCTGTAACGTGGATATTATTACCAGGTGTATCACATACAGTGGCTGCATGCCAAATTTGAACCATATGCAGCTAATGTAGAGGGGATATAACCTGCAGTTAGCATTTAATTTGAAGAACTCATTACCACTCTTAGGAAAACTTTCACTTGGTTAACCATTGTAGGTACTCGGCAAACATGCATAAAAGTAGGTGGTATACCAGGTGATATGCGATACTAACAAACTAGGGAGATGCCCTCTGCCTTAACAATTCTTACTAGTCCCATTGACCACACCAAACATCAATTCAAGAGATAAGTACCAGGAAAGGTGTGAAAATTAGATAAACTAATTGTTTAGAAATAGACTAATAGTCAATCTATGTAAAGAATATATTTTGGGTTATTTACTCACAGTTAATGGAGATATAACTTAAGTCATAGTGTCATGCAGGCATTGGGGAAAGCAAGAGAAGCTCATAAAATGTGAAAGCAGATTTCTTGGTTGACTGCCAAAATGAATTTCAAACCACGTTCTCATTGTTGATTCCAAACTATATTGGAAGGACACAACACATCACACAAGGGATGGGTGAAATTGAAGCCAACATGGAGATGAGAAGAATTGAGAGAAATTGGAAGTTTAATACATATAAAGTTATCCCAAAATCGTTAAATTTCAGGATCATATTAATCCTAAGTAATGCAATGTGTAACTCAGATCTAATGAAAATGAAGTAGCCTGGTCTGACAAAAGCTAACCCCTTTAGTTACGAGAGAAATGGCATATGCACATACTTAAAACAAAATATTGCAAAATCTTGATAACAGAAACTAAATGACATTGAAACCTAAACAACTAAACCATCTTAACTAATTCAAAACTAGTTCATTTCATTACTCGCTCATTCCATAGAGCATACATATATAAGAAAGGATCAATACAAAAGCAAAATGTAATATGATGCTCATGCTACCTTAAAACAAAGGGCAAAAGGAAAAAGAACTTTCCCAATACTGACGGATAATTCATAAATGCCTAGACTACATTTCATTTTCTCATAAATATATAGAAGGCCGTACACCATTTTTTTTGAATTGATTATCTATTACCAGAATAAAAACAGCAGGTTACAATATGATTTAGGTGCCCCCTGGGGCCCGTCCACCATTTTCAAAAAAGTAACCTAAGGAACTTATCAATGATTTTTCATGTAAGGAAAAAATCAACTTCATTTCAGGCCCCGCCACACAAATCTCCCAACGTATGTTCCATGTAAGACACATTATGAATCCTCCCCTTCTTCAATGGTTTCTTCTCAACATCTTTATCAGAAACCCTATCATGGATTTCCTTCTCCTCTGGTTTGTCTGCCAATACTTGTGATCCTATTTTCACACCCTCAATTCCAAAACCCGTATCCGGAACAGACTGTAAAAGTGGTAGTGCCAAAGATTCCAATGACTTCAAATGCAAAGCCTTGATGTTTGCCCATTTTTTTGGAATCACCGAAGCAAGGTCATCAATGAAAGTAATAACATTCTCCACAATTTCCTGTCTTGTTTGCGACACCCTAGCTACCTTAACAAAGCAGCAAGTACCCTTCCCAAAATTTAGAAAAGCCGACCCACACGCCAACTCCAACTGCGCCCTCCATTGCTTGTGGCTCAAATCCACAGGGATAGGATTCTTGTTCTTCTTAAAAAATCCTTTACCCAACACCTTGGGGAGTAGGGGAATGACAGATTTATCAGCCATGAACATATCAAAGGACTCAAAGAGCTCTCTCCTGGCCTCAAAAGAATGATAATGAGTCCTAAGTTTGGAATATTTTAAAACCTTTGAAATAGGTAAACCCTCTTCCTTAAGCTTGCGCCTGGCGAAATCGGCATTCATTCCTTTTTCTTTGTCATTGACAAGTAAGCAGATCTCTTGACTTCCATCCAAAGGAAACAGAGGATGGCGTAGAGGAATTATATAAGGGTTTTTTCTTGCATTGTCAGAGACCTTTTTCAGGGTAACCGCCATGTACAAAAGCTCATCGTGTTCTACGAGCTGGGGTTTTTTATCTTGTGCCCTAGATTTAACCCATTTCAGGAGGGAACCCACTACTTTTTCTACTCTTTCTTGACTCACTCGTGATCGAGTTTTGGGTTTAGAGTTTTCACTGTTTTTGCTGCTCTCCATAAAATCAGAAGCGGAAGAAAAGAATGACCAGAAAAGAATAAAACCAGTGCTTACCTGGAACGACCCTCAAATGGCTTCGAATTACTAGTTGCCTTCAGTTATTTCACAAAGATGCAGACGGTGAGAGAATGCTTTCTTAAACCCCGAGCCAAAAAATCTCAATTTCTCGTTAATCCAGCCCCCTGTTAATCACAAGTTTAGGTAATCTAGGAGGCTATTTGTACCAGGTTTCTTAAGCAGCTTTTTGTTTTCGCGTACCCCGGGGGGCAGAAACTTATGGACAAGAACAAAGTTTTCTTATTTAATAGCAATTTTTCGCGTTTAGGTTTTTATTTTTTTTCAAATTGATGTTTTATATTCATCTGATAAGAGGTATTTATTTGTTATTTTCTCATAATCTAATTTTTTTGAGTCAAATTTATTGATCTATATTTTATGGTCAGTGGTTTATGGGTACACATCTTTGATTAGTATGAATGGTTCACTTAACACTCATTGCAAGGTGACACTCATAATGGTGAAGTATTAGGACTTATTGGGAAGTCACCCATCTCACTAGTACTCCAACTCAAGTACACTTAACCTATGAACAACTAATCATGAAATATGGGTAAGCAAGTCCAACTAAAAAACTACACAATTGAATCTTAATAAAACAACATAATATGATTATGAAGGATACCTCCTACTTATCATTGGATGAGTTAAAGTAACTCTATAATGAATGGTTTATAAGGCACAACACTTGTTAAAGGTTTTGCAAATGGGGCAGTATGTATACCAAAGTCAAAAATCCATTGAAGAGTGATTGGCTTAGGTAGCCTACAAACAAGATTTTAACAAGAGAAATTTCAATTAAGTATATTCATTCTAGAACAAAACAATTGATTGTTATTACTATGTATCACCATTGCTGATTCATTTGACTTGGCCTATTAGTGGCATACATACTAACTGCACAAGACCTAAGAATTCCAACTTTTAACTACAAACTACACAAAAATAAAACTAGCTTATCAATGGTCAACAACTACCACACAACTATAAGCCACAAAATTAATATGAATGGCACTCCTACATACTTGAACCACCTTTAACAACAAATAGAAACTTTTCTTATTGAAATCTTCAAAGAAACTTAGAACCAAGAAATCTTATATGCCACATCTAACCAAAGAAATTTCCTTATACTACTCCATATGGCAAAATTCACCCTCACATTCTTTTCTTGAAACTCAACAATCAGCCCCTTTTTTGCCAAAGCCTCATGTCTTCAATAAAATTGTTAACCTCATTTTCAAGGATGTTTTCTTACTCTTAATTCCCCACCTCCACCAAAACCAATATGGATAAAGGAAAATTAAATTTCTTGATGTTTCTTCAAGTTGGGAGCTACCTTCCAAAATAGGTGAAGACTGAGAAATAAAAGAATCTAATGCTTGAAGGAAGTTGCCACACAAAATAAGATAAACCAAAATAAAGGATAAATCCAAAAAATAGGACTGAAATGAAACAGTTATGCCCCTGCATCAAGTAACAAGACGAGTGGGCTTGCTCTTAGGGGAAATTTCATGGTTAATTATGCTTGAGTTAGAGTATTATTGGGATGGGTGACCTCCCCATAATTCTTGATGCTTCACCCATGTGTGCATCACCTAGATGCAATGAATGGTAAGTGGACCAATCATGATCATGATTGATGGGTTCCTTTGATCTACTACTCATGAAATATGGGTCAATGAGTTTGACTCAAAATTACGTCATTATCATTAATTATCTATTATTATTGATTATTCGTTATTATTAATAATTTATTAAATAATTGTTAGAGTTTTCAATAAACTCCATAAAACTAAGATCACTTGCAAAACCTAGATTGGCCTTCTACAAGGAGAGAAAAAAAACATGCAAGAGCAATTTGCAAAAGATGTGCAAATAATAATATTGGGAATTAAGAATTACATGAGATAACTTGCTTTTATAAAGCAAGATGTAAAACCCTAATGGTAAAACATAATTAGGACCTAAAAACTTAATAAAATATAATTAAATATTTAATTACACCAACACCCCCCCTTAAGTGCAACTTAGGGAGAATAAGAAACATACAAATAATGCAAGGATGAGTCCATGAAAGCATGAATGGGTCCCAACTACAAGGCCATGTTAGGTACCCATGTACATGTGCAATACTCTTGAAATAAAGAATGCAACCAAGTAATAAAATATGTAGGACTCCATAAGACCCCCCAAGTACACCATCCATCACATAGATACATAAGAAATGCCCCCCATAAGAGGGTAAGATATGATGAAATAATTTGGAAGCTATGTCTATCTCGATGTTGATGTCAAACTATGACTAAACCTAATCCATAGGAGCAAGTACCATGAAGATTCTAGAACATTAGTTACCATAAAATTAATGGCCCTCAAATTGAGATGTGACCCGATGAGAATCTTATATGATTAGGGATCATTAACCATAGGCTCTCAATCTGAGATGTGAACTGATGCAAACCAAAATGTGTCAAGTTTTAAGCAAGATGTGGCCAAAAGAAACTACAAAATCCAAATACAACTCATGCGAGTTGCAATCAAATATGAAGATGGGATCAAAGTGGATGACATATGCTACACTCTAATCAAATTATTATGTAAGAATCCCCCCTGATGGAACTTTATTGAAGTTCATTTATTACAATACCCCAAGATTGTAAAGGAGAACATGCAAAACATGCAAAAATCAAAGAGAAAATGAAAAAAAAAAACTTGCAAAAAGGAAAGATTGCATGCAAGTACTAATGTTAACATCTACCTCCATGAAAAAAAATGACCTCAAATCTATGTAGAGGACGAAATCAGCTTTCCGACGATATAAAGTTTTCAAAAAATGGTCATCGCATGCTCAAGTTATGATTTTTTTTTTTAAAAAGGGTAAATTTTGCTCGTCGACAATGCAAACATGACTCTTCTAATTTTCTTTCTTAAAAATTTATTTGTTGCATTCAAAAAATAATAGATACCCAAATAATATTTTGGTGCTACCAACAAAACCCATAACAGCGTTTTTGAATCCAAAAAGTAGAACATGCGATTTGGTACAAATCAAAAACTTCACCTGCAAGAAAAATAGTTGGGATTTTGACAGCCGTTTCTACAATTTTTGCTCCTTATCTGCAAAATATAACAAATACCCAGATGGTATTTAGTGATTTTAAACAAAACTTAGAAAAAAAATTCTCAAAAATACATGAAGAAAAAGATATTGGTCATTTTTTAATCCAAAATGCACCAAAAATTTGTTCAAGGTTGATCCCTTGAGGATCCCCAAAACAACTCTTTGATTGAATTTCTTCTGGATCTAAGAAGGGACTTGCAAATTAGTGCTTTAATACCATGTTAGGGTTTCCAATAAACTCCATGAAACCAAGATCACCTACAAAACCTGGATTAGCCTTCTACAAGGAGAAAAAATAAACATGCAAGAGCAATTTGTAAAAGATGTGCAAATAATATTATTGGGAATTAAGAATTACATGAGATAACTTGCTTTATAAAGCAAGATGTAAAACCCTAAAGGTAAAACCTAATTAGGACCTAAGTAAACTTAATAAAATGTAATTAAATATTTAATTACACCAACAATAATATTATGTTATTTAATTAAGATGAGCTAATCATTTAGTTAAATAAATTAAAACTCATAATTATCTTTGGACAAGTTAACTCATTCATCAAATTAGTAACTTCCTCATCTATTTTTCTATTTAATGAATTAATAAATTTATTATTATCCTCTCACGAGTTTGAAATGGAAAATTCCCTTTACTAATTTCAATTCAATCATCTATATTTCCAAATTAACTCCATAATTGATCAGTGGTATTAACTCTTGATCTTTGATCGAGTCTTCACTATTCATCCAATCTTTCGAAAGCCAATAAATTATCCTCTCATTCACCATTTTTATAATCATGAATCTCTAAGAAAAATAATTTTGTCATTTTTATCATTCAAAAATTAGTATTGGTTGTTATTGAGTTGAACATCCACACATTATCAAAGTCTTGGGTAAATCACTTTAGTACACTCAATCTAAAGTTTGTGATTAAGTTTGAAAATAAGATTTTAAATGTTTAGTTTTATTTTTATTTTATGTTTCAAATTTCTATTGCACACATTTTGGTGAACCTAACATGGACATGTACAATTATTCTTCATCTAATCTTTGTGCTTATGAGTTTATGATGATTTGATCTTGCAATTTTTACACTTTTTTGAAAATATTTAAAATTAAAATTTTACAAGGATCTTACTGCTATGAAATCAACATCATGGTTGAGTATAGAGGGCCTAAAAGATATAAGATATTTGTACAAATTTATACTTTTTAGACTATAATTGATGCACATTTTAAGTTCTATTAAAACTTAATTTATTTTCATTTACTTGTTAAATATTTCATTCAGGCTAAGACCCCTACCCTCTTTTTAGTCCATAAAACAATATTGTTGATTCAAAATAATATAACATTTTTCTCATGTATTTGATTTTTTAATTTCTTGTGTGTGTTGGAAAGATTGTTCTAAGCCCCACATAGTGGACCAAGTCATTTTTCCAAATTGCATGGAAATGATTAGGTATAATTGCTTAACTATGTACTTTGTTTTAAAACTTTGAATGTCTATAACTTTTGCATACAACTTAGTCTAATTTTAATTTCTTTTAAAAAAATTATTAGAAAATCATGAACAATCTAATGGTGCCATCTATTTTTTTTTTAAATATTTTATTTTGTGTTTTGGCTAACCCTTTAAATGCAACATTATTCGTTGGCCAAAGAATTAAAAATTTGAAAATTCTCTCTCTCTCTCTCTCTCTCGCAAGCTAAAGTAAAAAACCTTCAAACTTCTAATCTTGTGGTTTTGTAGAAAAACTTGAAGAAAAACCATTCTCAAATCTAATCCTAGGGTGGTGGTAGTGGAAAAATATCCATCCAATAAGTGTTCATCGATTCCATAAAACAGAAAAGTTATTTCTTCTCCTAAGGTTGTCACTATCAAAAAATTTGCTTCCAATTCTATTATTTCTATATAACCTATAAGGTAAATATTGGTAAACCCCTCATCTCTCCTAATTCTAATGAATTAATTAATTTTATTAATGACCCCCTAAGTGTGCAGTGTTACTTGTTTCTAAGAATAATTTTAAAGCCCCTATGGTTGAGGGCCCCTCTAGGGTTGGTCTTAGGTAATGAGACTAATATTAACAAGGTTGAGGAGTGTTTTAAAAAGGGTATGAGTTTGGATAAATTTTATACTAATTGGGATGTTGAATGTTGAACTTGTTTAAACTATGAGGGATTGAATCTAAGATTAAAGCTCTAAAAGACAACTTCAACCTACAACACAACATCCTTAAATTGTTCAAAAATGGAAATGTAAGAGTGAAGGAAAAAATAGCCATTTTAGACAACTAGGTCAATGGGAGGTTACATAAAGAAAATATTAGTGTAAAATTTTATAAAATTGAGTGGTAATAAACTAGGAACTTTAGTCTAATATCTTCTAGAATTAATGAACTTAAAGACATGATGATGCAAGTGGGAACAATAGAATGTTATGTTGTCTTCCTTAAACAAGATGATCTAGTTAAGAAAGACCAAAATTAAAGATTTAGTCACTAGCATCTTAATGCTCCATGAAATTTTACTAAAAAGGAAGAAGTCAACTAAAGTTGGGGGCCTAGTAAAAGGACAATATCCCTACAATTGCAAAAATAGAAAGAGGTTGTTGACCTAGATAATAAGGTATTAGAGGACTATCCAAGATTCCTTTGTGAGGAGTGGGAATGGATTAAAGGAAATATCTTCTTTGTAGCATGTTGTCATTGTCTATGTTCTTTTGGTTTGTTGTCTTTTAATATTTGTGTTGTTATTTTTAGCTATTGAACTCCATCCTTTGTGGATTTTGGTTTCTTGTGTGTTTTTAATTGTTGGGGAAATCTCTATTTTTTGGTATTCCATTGTCAAAGGGTTTAAAACCTTTCAAAAACCAAATTTTATCCATAATAACAAAAAAATCTTCCAAAAATAGATTCTTCTAAAATTATCCTATTTTTAAATATTAATTACATTGTTTACTAACACTTTTCCTTTTAAACTCATTTTGAAATTTTCTATGACCTTTTGTATCTTTACATAGTCTTCTAGTTGTATTAAACTCCTTATTTATTGGATATTCAAAATATATTTTTTATTGTTACTTTCAAAATTTAAATTGCTTTTTCCAACATTTTGATGACTCAAGAAATGCAGACAAGTTTCTCCATTTTCTATTTACTGAAATAATTAGATTCACCTAATTCATTTTTTTTTATCAAGTTTTAAAATTCTTCTCTAACATTGAATATGTCAATATCATGGATCATGTAGTATGAGCATTATGAGCATGATGATGTTACTTTTTAGCATCATAGATTTCACCTTTTGTTGCCTTAGAACCTTAATACTTGCCACTAGGAGTTGTCGGTGTAAATAGGTGTTGTACCTATCTAAAATAAAAAAAATATTAATTAATTAATTTAAATATAAGTTAAATTAACATCTATAATTATCACCTTAAATCTAGTTACAATTAGAAAGGGTAAGGGAAATATTAGTCTTTCAATAGATATACATTTTTTGTAATGCATAATAAAAAATTTATCTTTAATTAGAATAATAAAGTAATTCAAAAGATGTTAGACTTCCATGATCTTATATTATTAAAAATAAATTTTAAAAATAAATTTGCAGTTTTCCCTAAATGTTAATTTATATATCTATATCAAGTTCAAAATAACCTCTAAAATAATATCCAAGCTAACTTTTCCTTGAAAATTGAAAAGATAATTGATTAGTCTTGATGTGTATCTATACTAAAGCTCATCAAAGTAAAATAAAATCCAATCATTGGGATATGACACTCTTTAAAGAGCACATTGATTTACTTGTCTTAGTCATTATAATTTGACTCATTAGTTTTCCCTACCCTTCATCATTTGAAGAGTAAAATTTAGAAGCATTTTTACAAATCCATCACAAAATTCAACCTTAGGATTATGATTTAAGAAAAATAGAAATAGAAAATAATTCAATATCATATGGTGATAATTTATCTTACCATGAGATCACAAACCTCAAATTGAAGAACAAATTTAATGGTGAGATTCACAATTAAAGAGATAGTAGTTTATTTGTAAAATATATATTTGTTGAGAAAGATGTCATAAATGTTTTAATTCACATGAACACAACTCTTCATTACATATGCAATCCATTTCTAATAATTTTGAATACAAACATACATAAATTCAATCCATAAGAGGAAAAGGTGTGTTGTACACCTTGCATAATGTTACAATGTAAATTAATATTATGTTTGTGGTGCACTAAGGGATCTAGGGATGCATGCATCACATGGGTTAGACATTATTGGGGCCACTTTATGTATTGTATGTAACATTGGGATAAGTATTTAATGTGGGTTTGCACATTCAAAAAATATTTAATTTTGAGAAAATTGAGTACCAAAAATTAAACAAGGGAAATAGTTTTGTAAGATCATGGTACCAGTTCATGGTTTATGTAATACCACTTAGTAGTTTAGTGCAAGCTTATGTTTA
>VDFB02366696.1:0-23608 GCA_007258455.2 Sequoia sempervirens
GAGATTGTGTGGAGAAGGGGATAGTGAAGCTCAATTACATTCCTACAGACGAACAGATAGCAGATATCCTGACGAAGGCCTTGATGAAGAGCAAGTTTGAATTCTTCAGGGACAAGTTGGGTGTAGTGCAGAACATTTTCCTCGCTAAGAGGGAGTGTTGATTTTTGTAGCTAGAAAAGTGGGATATGGATTTGTTTTAAAGCAACTCAAGATTAGATATGCTTTAAAACAATTCGAGTTGGATTTTTAGCAACAGCAGGATTTTTATTCTTTAAATAGAATGTTTCTGAGTTTGTGAGGATAAGATAAATCCAAGAGTGGGATTTTATTCTTTAATAGAATGTTTCCGAGTTTGTGAGGATAACATAAATCCTAGAGCGATTTTATGTATAAATAAAGCCAAAGAAAGAATCTTTCCTTGCACGCTAAGTAAAGCAGCTAGGCTCTATAAATACAAGATTGCTGTAGCAAACTCATATTGTATTTTCGAAAGAAAAGTTTGCTGTTAGGCTAAATAGAAGATCCAACATTTGCAGGTTTTTCCCCGCATTGGGGTTTCCTGGGTATATCTGTGTTATTGTCTTTTTGTGTTTGGCTTCATGTTATTTTTGCTTTCGCTGTTATTAGTTGTTAATTAACCCCGTTGTATTAATTGTTATAAATCAGATTTCTTTCTGTGAATTTATTGTACAATTAATCTGTTGCTGGGTTATAGAAATTAACATTTAATATGTTGTTATTCAACCAAAAAAATACAGATTTATTTAGTTGGTTACATTTATGAAGAGAGAGAAGCCATTGTGGAATGTAGGTTACTGTAACAATCACTAATAAATGTACACCATTAACGAGCATTAAAAATATGCTACGCTCAGGAAAAGGTAAACTTTACATAACTGATATGTTGACTACAATACATTGTTTCAATAGTTATAGACAACGTAAGGGATTGAAAAGAATCATTGACCATGCCTTACAATGGAGGTTAATTCCAACTCACACAAACAGTGATAGAAAATGTTGAAAATATGATGAAACTTAGCCGTATAATCCAAGTGAACTCAAAAGAAAATTGATTGAAATAGTTATTCATTTAAATTTTGATTACCATTTTATCACTTTTGGGTCACCACGGATTGAAACGCAATATCTATATTATTAATAGAAAGCACTTCAGATGATTATAAAACAAAAAGTTACATGATCTTAAGCCACGTGTTAGAGAATTAAATCAAATGTAACGAAGCATCCGTATGATTAATTCAAATGGGTATCTTAAGTTACAATCATGATCATTTGATGGGATCTTGATTTGGAAGAAGAAATGCATTGGAAATTAATGGTTAGTATCACATGATTACGGGCTAACTTTTATTGAAGGAATTTTAATTTAACTCCAAAAGTCTTGTCCCCTCAACACCTAGCCTTGATTGAATAGGGTACATTCAGATCATTTGTTTTCTCATCTGCTAGTGGACGAAGCTCTGAAATGAAACCTTCAATACATCTCTCATCCAATGACGGAACACATAACTAGTCAAATCAAATTATAATAAAAATATTTCAAATGAAGGATAAGGCCCCAAGAGTTGTGGATTTCTAATTGACTTATTTTTCAATATCTTTAAATCAGACCTATTGATATCAAGAATCAAGATCTTTAGGGTCAAAGTTTTTTATTATAATGGATGAAGCAGGATTTGAAGAGGTCTTAGAATCTTATACAATAATTGACAACTAGCACAACATCAAAACGGTAGTCAAGTTGTTTACACTTCAACGGAACATAAAACCCAAATACATCGAAACATTGCCAAAAATTCAGCTGACCCATGCCACAATTCAAACCATTGAAGACAACACAATAGCAGCCTAACAACTACGAGCAATCAAAACGTATACAATGCCTAACATCTTTCTTGCTATCTTCACACCCATAACCCAAGGATGGGATTCTAAAACATATTTAGGAAGACCTCTCTGTTTTTTTGAACAACCGCTCAAGATACATCATTTTCATACTTAACTATTGAGAGAGGAGGGCATCTTCCACTGCCACCTCATCCCGGCTCTTAGGAAAAGGTGACATTAACCTTGAATTCCTATGCCATTCATGTCTTCACGTTCCTTGGAATGGTTCTAGGGGACATGAGAAAAAATCATTAAATATTGATATGTTGTAATTATATTTTAAAGAGGTGATTTAATGTCGTGGGAATTTACACGACATAATGGATAAAGTCACTCTCTTAGACATCCTCTTTGGGAATATGAAAGGTGAATGGGGCGTCCAAGATTGGAAGAAGAAAGGTTGTCCATTAGTGGTCCATCGGGAAGCAAAAGACTCATTAGAGCATCCAAAAAGGAAAAAGGTGGATAGGATGGGGCTAGGCACCCATGTTGGAGCCTTATGAATTTTATTCAATATTTTATCATGCCTTTTGGTTGTCCAAGAAAGGGGAGTGGGTTTTTTGCAAGTGGTTTTCTACCTCTTGTTTCGATTTACCATTTGTGGTTTTTTACCTCCCACAAGTTATATAAATTGGAACCATTGGATGGTAGTTTCATGTTGAGTTCTTGTAGGTAACACAGTGTTGTCAAATTGATTAGAGATCAGTTGTGAAGTGTATTACGGTGTATCTATCATTTAAAGATTAATAATATATTTTCCCTCTTTTCTCATGTGGATTTTTTTCTCGAAAAGATTTCTCCACATAAATTTGGTGTCACATTTTGTTTGTTGATTTTAAATCTTTTGTGATGAATGTGCAATCACATGCATATAATTTGATCTTGTAATCTTATTTTCATATTTGAATCCACTTACATATGTTGATATTGTAGTTTTTATTCACCTTTTTTTCAACACTAGCTCACCTCAAGCAATGAGAAAAAAGGTCTATCCAAGAAATTTGAATGCAACACAAAATACACCAAGTGTTCAACAAGAGGCCCACCAATACCCACCACCTAGGAAAACAGTCCAGATGATGTCAAGGAAGCATGTACAAATTCTAAAGAAATCCTTTTAGTGTTTGATGATAAAGTTGCTTCACCCCTAAGGGAAGTTGCCTTTGGAGGAGCATGATCCACTATTAGGGAAACAATAGCCTCATGCACTAGACGAGAAGAAAAAAAAAGGCCATCCACAGTCAAATGATTTGGAAGAGCATTTTTCCACCAAGTAGTATAACTTACAATCCTATAGTGAGGACATAGACACTTAGAAGCAAGATGTCTAATAGTAAAGTAGTGTCTACAACAGAATGATAGACTCTCATAACCCAATGACTAAATCCACTTCCTATCCTTCACCATAAGGACCTCTCCATGAAAAGACTTGGAGATATCAATATCCACCAAAATATGAGCAAAGGTGGAGTGGTCAATGTTAGATGTGATAGAATCCACCTTCAAAAAATGTCCAATGGCATTGCCAATATCTTCAAAGCAAGTATCTTTCCAAAATTGAAGAGAGAGCTAAGACAACCTTACCCAAACAAGCACAACACTGAGAGATTAAGTCATAGGGTAGAAAGAGGCCATAGCTTAAGAGAGAGGGGTGTTCACCCCACATCGACAACCAACCATTCAACACCACCTCCACGTCCTCTAGAGTCTTAAAGAAAATAAAGAAACCCATGGCACAAGGGAAAAGTCAATAACACCTTTAATGGGAGATCTCCAAGACTCCAAAACTCACTTATTTAATTTTAAGAGAGAATGCCAAAAGTTATTAAATCTACAAATCAAACTACAACAAACATAAAATCTTTCATTTTTCAACCACCACCTACCCACAAACCACCACCAAGAGAGAAGGAAAGAGGTCAATCCTTTCCATGTTGAGAATGGTAAGCAAAACTGGATGGGGGTGCAAGCCAAGCATGGCTACAAAAGATCTTTGTCCATCAGCTTCAACCAAGCCACTTGACACTAAAAAATAACTAGGAAAAACCATAGCAAACTAAACAAGAACCTATAGAGACCCATAGCCATTATCAAACCCACATTGGCAAAATACAAAGGAAGAATAATTGAAGTAGGCATAGATGAAACCCACAACAAATAGACAACCACAAGAAGTGAAGAAGACAAGGGATATGCAATACCCAAGCCCACACCACTATAGTAGAAGCATGGCAATGAGAGAGCACCAGCCACTACGCTTTGAGATGGGACAAGAGTGGTGCCATAAACCAAAGTCATTATCTAGCTATTTCACTCCCTTACCTAGCATGTTGAAAGTATGTAAAACGCTTAAATTAAGAATCTAAAAGTAGGAAGCACACACATTGTAGTTTCATTTGAAATGTCTTTTGTGAATTATTTGAAATCTAGATGTAGTATAAGTGGAAATTATATTGACACAAAGTGAAGAATGACAAGCAAGAATCTACATAGATATAAAACCATAGATTATGTCAGTTTGTGTTAGTATATTTTTTAAAGAAATGTATGGTTGCTTATCTTATAACTACATTTATGTTATGAAATATGTTAATAATTTATTAGTCTAAGTGCTACCTATAGATCTTTCAATTTATGTGTTGTTTATCTTTTCTTCATTTGTATAAATTACAAATATGAATGTTTTTTTACATTAATAAAAGCATATTTTGAAAGAGCATGAACCCTTGTACATCAAAGCAGTCAACAAGCAAACAAAACAAGTATTATGAGATATGGAACAAACAAAACAACCCATCAAATCAAATTAGAGTAAGACATTTATAACCAAGCCGCCAAGGTGCCAAGCACAAACCAACACAACAACCAAAAAGAAACAAACAACGGGATTCACAGGGACCCAACCCTACAAATATGAATACTAAATTACAAAAATGATAGTCATATCAAAATGATTACAAAACGATTCAAGTTTAAGTAATGACTTAAATGCTATCTCCCTATAGATGTAATGTTTGGCCTTCTACATAGAGTTTGCATTGATAGGTGTGATGACATGATACAAGTCATGTAAGTGCAATCTGATATGGCATGATGTAATGCATAGATCCAATGTGGCATGTTTATCATAAAATGGTGGTGTTGTACACCAAGTTTTGTTGGTGCAATGAAATTGTGTGTGGATTGTAGAGTTGCATTGTGGGGCTTAAATCGCCTAATGTGAGGTTGTGACACCACAACACATCTAGGGATGAAACAACACTCATATATGTTCTTGCAATGTGACATGGTGAGCACTTGCAAAGCATTATCCAACCTTAGAGAACGAGCACATCTCATGGCAAAACTTGGCATGAATCACTATTTACAAGATCATAACTAAACATGATATTTATATATAAATCTAGCTCCTTATAAAGCAAAGTAATTTTTGGACAAGGTACCAATTGATACACAATTATTTCTAAGGATATTAGAGGCATGCTTATTAAATTAGATATTTCTAAAGCTCGTAATCCATAATCCTTATTGAAGAGATAATTTCTTTAACTTATAATCAATTTAGAGTGGATAGACTAGATTATGAGAAATATTGTTTGCCCTCTTTCTAGTTCTCAAAGAAAGGAGACTAGAAAGAGGAAAAGAGAAGGTGAAGAAATGGAACATATGGTTTCAAAGTTATGGAGTAGATAGTGCATTCTTGAATGCACACACAAGGTACAGTATGAAGATTAAGGCAAGTGGAAAGGTTGAGAATGCCATTGTAGTAATGATAAAAGGATCATTTGATAATGCAAGAAAGCAAAAGCAAGTTATGATATAGTGATAGCATATGATGTACATGAAGAGCTGCCACATAGTGAACTGAGGGAGGGAGGCACCATGGAGGAAATTTGTATGCTAACTTTTGATTTCCCTAATATTGTTTGCATTGATTTCTATGCACATACAGGAAGAAAAGAAAATATAAATGTCAAAGAAGATAGTATGGATGTTGCCCAAGATATATATGCAGAGGGACATGTTATGAGTGATGGGAGGGTTGTATTTGAGAACAATCAAAGAAATATAGCAAAGAGAAGTGATGTACAATAAGTGCATCAAGATGAGACAATTGCCAATCATTTTGCAAAGAGGAGTGTAGAAGAATTATTGCTTTGTAAGAAGCTCAGAGTAGACTCAAGAGGAAAGGTTATTGTAGTAGTGGAAGGATGTCCCTTAGAGGATTTAGAGATAAAGATGAAGGATGTGCAAGATATTGAGCACAAAGATGTAGAGGTGGCAATAGCCCACGTTAAAATTAAGATAACTCTTAGGGAATAAAAATTGGTAAGAAACAATAGTTAACTTGCACCTGAGGAGAGAAGGGAGACATTAGAAAGAGTTCTGGCAGAGATTGTTGCATGGAGATCAATAAGTACTAGACCAAGCCTATATTTTTAATCTTTGTTAGCTCTCAAGTTCTGGCAGAGATATGGGATTTTTGCTGTCGATACTCCTTCATAATATGCAAATGGCAGATACAGAGATTAAACATAGATTGAAGACTCGAGCCTATATTTTTAATCTTTGTTAGCTCTCAAGTTCTGGCAGAGATATGGGATTTTTGCTGTCGATACTCCTTCATAATATGCAAATGGCAGATACAGAGATTAAACATAGATTGAAGACTCGAGTACTAGGGAGCCCATATTTTTTTTGTTTTTGTATTAAATAAGGAAGCCCATTTTTTAATCTTTGTAAGCTTTAAATTTTTCTGGCAGCACTCAAGGGGTTTTGCTTCCAACGTATTATTCACTGCTTTTGTAATGCAGCACTTTTCTATGTCAAAACCATCAACAATATATATTTCTTCAGCTTTTATAAAAAAAGAAAAAGTTGGTTAAACAGATAGTCTACTTCATGAGCAAAAGTGTACTGCCAATGTTAGTGATAAGGGACCAACATCCTTCGAAGATGGAGCTTTAATACATACCTATATTCATTGTGCGTCAATTTTTTAACTCCGCGCAGAACATTAACGCAAATTGTCAAATAACTAAAAAGAATCTTCAAAGCAGTTTTTTTTATATAGACCAGACTGTCTTCTATTGTACATGAATTGAACATAACTTTATACTCAAAAATTCAAAACACTAATAGCTTGAGCTTTGCTATTAGTTTTGTGTTCTACTTAAAAGAAATCTGTTCAGTTATCAAAGAATATGCCATGCACCAAATAGCGAGGCTTGCCAAATGTCAATTTCCTTAAATGATCATGTAAAGATCCTCTAGATTATCAAAACTGAAAGAACCTGTTGAAATCAATCTCCCAAGCTGGCTTACGCATAGATCCTATTGGCAGGTTATTCCACTCTTGCCATTGGAGTCTAAGACTGTTCTATTAGGTGTCAGATAACACCTTGACACAAGGAAAGTAATGGTGATTTATAAACACAAAACTAACGCAATGCCATTCAATCACCATTGATGCAAATATAATTCTTTTAATCATGAAGATGATCCTCCAAATACCTGCATAGATGAAAAATATGCATCATAATTTGTAAGTTAAAAACATTCTTTTTAAACCTTCCCACAATAGGAATATAGATAAGTACCCCAGCCAAAACTTCTTTCGAGAGCCTTGGTGAAGAATGAGAGACTGCATCAGAAATAGATTTCTTCTGTGGAAAAAATCGAATAACCCTTGGCTCTAGATCATTTGTCTTTGAATCCTGAGCTGTAACTGATCCTTCTGCTCCCCTCTTTTGCTTCTGCAAAACAAAGTTACTTTCTAAGCATGATGAGTCATCAAGAAGAGACACACTAATAAGAAAGTTAACTTGTCTTGTTTAAGAAAATATATTACCCCATAACAAGGCCAAGCAATATCTCCTACACAAAATATAATTCCACTCGTTTTCTTTCTAAATTTCATATTCAGAGTCAAGGTCTTAGTATCAATCTTTGGAAAAGAAAAAAATATCAGAAGGTCCAAAAGGTTTGGGAATTCTGAGGTGTCTGCACAATTCATTTTTGTTGTATTTCAGGACTCATTTCTGTTAATTTGTTTTCTGGTTTTTGAGACGAAGAGCCAGCAAAAGCTATAATTAACAATGTCCTTTACAAGGAATTGAAAACTAACATACTAACCATTTAGTTCTCCTTTCAATGGCTAGTATAGCTTATTTTGTTAGTGTATATACTATGAAAATGCTCTTAACTTTTAGGTGTAAACTACATACTATTTAGATATGGCATACTTAGTGCTAAAACTCTGCACTATTTACATCAATGTATTCAATATACATACCGAGGAACAAATTAGTACTGTTCTCTACAAGGACTTGAAAAGTACATGTTAGCATGAAAGCCATTTAGTTCTCATTCTTTGCATCAACTGTATAACTTATTTTGTTAATGCATATCCTCTGAAATGCTCCCAATTTTTAAATGTAAACTAAATACAATTCAGGGATGGCATACTTGGAGCTAGAACTTTCCACTATGTACATCAACGTATTCAATATACATACTGAAAAACAGATTAGTAATGTCCTTTCAATGACTTGAAAAATAAATATTAACATAATAGATATTTAGTTCTCATTCTTTGCATCTAGTAATGTCCTTTCAATGACTGGTATGATTTATTTTGTTATTGTATCTACTATGAAAATTCCATACTTCCATGGAGTTTCCTGACGGGATGACACAGGGATGAGTTTTGAGGATAGGGGGACCAAGGGCCTAAGTTTGGGGATGACAAGGCGATGGTGGTGGGGGGTTGGCTGAAATACATATAGTACTTATATAGTCTAAGTCACAAGATTTGCCGAATATCAAACATGAAATTCAAATTTTAGCGAATCCAAACTTTTCTTTAAAATTCATTAAAATTCACCTTTGGAATTCGTACGGAAAAATCCCATAAATTTTTTATTGAAATATATTTGAATGTTGAGCCTGTTAGTTTTATGATCAGATATAAAACTCAGATTTTAATTCAAATTCAAACACATAAACACAGCATATACCCTGGGAAAACCCTCCACTTGAGGGAGGAAAACCCAGCAACAATATATCACTTATATATTATATAAGAATCAACAGAGTCTTTTACAATGAGGCTGAATTCAAGGCCAATCAACAGCACCAACTCTAGATGCAATAACAGATTATAATCTGCTCTTCCTTGATATCGAATTCTGCTCTTAGAGAGCCTTCGATCTGCTCTTGATGAAATTCGCACTTGTGAAGGAATGAATGAATCGAACTTTCTTGATGACAAATGAATGGAAATGAACTTGTATATATACAATGTGAGGGAGAAGTCGCACCTCTTCAAGAGCAAGGTCAGCCAATAATGAAAATATATTACAAATAAAATGAAATGAATATCAAGGAAGGTCAGCCAAGATAAGAACAATAATTAAATGAAGTTAAGCGCCTCTTCACTTGGCAAATCGGCATCATATAAATTGAATAGCTGAAGGCTACTATTCAATTTTGTTTCTTCAAGTCGTGCCTAGAAGTGACACCCGAAGCTGCTAACATTAACACTCCCTCTCAACTAGGGAGGAATACTTCCAGTTGATCAATGTCATGGGGTCTCTCAACATGACACCCACAATGGCTACACCCATATGTGGAAAAAGCTCATCACGGAGTCACTCAATGTGATATTGTCCATCATGGCTACTCCCATGTATGGAAAGAACAAGTGCACAAGTGCCCACCACAGTCACTCAACGTGATGTCGTCATCTCATCATGATGTTCACCATGGCTACTCCCAAAGGGTGAATAAACACGAGTACAAGAAATTAATCACGAACTCTCTCACGTGATGCTGTCATGGAGTCACTCAACATGACATCCACCATGGCTACTCCCAGAGGGTGGGAACAAGGGCTTTCACCTCAAATTTCTCTCACAGAGAAAAATGCATTAAAGCAAATCACAGAAGATCATTGAAGCTGAGTCTCCCTCTCAGCTCGGGCTTCATTCTCCACAATACCAAACTTGTCTCGAAAGTACACAAACTTTACTTTGGAGAGAGGCTTGGTGAGAATATCGGCCGTCTACTCATCAGTGCTGATGTAATTCAACTGGATAGCTTTCCTTAATACCATATCTCAAATATAGTGGTATTTGATCTCAACATGTTTGGTTCTCTCATGAAACACTGGATTGACAGAAAACTTCACACAGCTTTGCTTATCACAATGAATGACAGTCGGCTCCAATGATTGTCCAAACAATCCTGCCAGGAGTTTTCGAAGCCACACTGCTTCTTGAGCTGCCACACAAGCTGCAATATACTTTGCCTCTGTAGTGTTTAGTGCCATTGAAGACTGCTTCCCGCTACACTAGGATATCATCGCAAACCCCAAACTGAAGCAACATCTAGAGGTGCTCTTCCGATCAGCAACACACCCTACCCAATCAGAATCAGAATATCCATGCAGCTTCAAGTCCACATCAGAAGAATATCTCAAGCCATATCCAATTGTGCCACGCAAGTATCTCAGGATATGCTTTGTTGCAACTAGGTGAATTTGTCTTGGTTCACACATGAACTAACTAAGTGCACTCACTGCATAGCAAATATCTGGTCTAGTATTGACTAGATACATCAATGATCCAATCAACTGCCTGTACATAGTAGGATCCACCAGATCTAAACTAGCTGCAGCCTCTTTTAACTTCTGCAGATTGGTCTCCATCGGAGTAGACATGGATTTGCAATCCATCATACCAAATCTCTTCAAGATGTCAATCCATCGGAGTAGACATGGAGTAGACATGGATTTTCCTCTTTTATACTTCCCTTGACTCAGAATGATCTCATTAGGCCTCTGCCAAACTTCTAAACCAAGAATGTAATGCATGTATCCAAGATCCTTCATTTCAAATTTAGAAGCTAACTCCTTCTTGCATTTGATAATGAGGTGATCTTCTCCAGTAAGAAATAAATCATCAACATAAAGAACCAAGATCAATGCTTCACCATCAATTACCTTGAAGTATAGGTTTGAATTAGCATCATTCTTGGAGAAGCCCAAGCTCATCAAGTATCTATCAATTCTCTCATACCAAGCGCGAGGAGCTTGCTTAAGGACATACAAAGCCTTCTTCAATCTACAAACATGACTCCTTCCCATGAACCTCAAAGCCATCCAGTTGCTCAATGTATACATCTTCTTCAATTACACCATTTAGAAATGTTGTCTTCACGTCCATCTAATGTAACTTCCATTCTTTAGTTGTTGCAATAGCAATGATAGTCCTGATGGATGTATAACGAGCAACTAGGGCAAATGTTTCCTCATAGTCTATTCCCTCTTTCTGAGACAATCCTCTAGCCACAAACCTAGCCTTGTACTTCTCAATGCTCCCATCAGCCGCATGCTTGATCTTGAAGAGCCACTTAGAAGATACAACAGATTTTCCTTCTGGTCTAGGTACGATGTCCCAAACATCGTTCTTTAGGATAGATTGATATTCTTCAGCCATAGCATCTCTCTATACTTGCTGACTTGTAGCTTCCTCAACACTAGAAGGCTCAGATTCAATGATTTGACTCATCAAAGCACCGTAGCTTGAAAACTTTTGAGGTCTTTTGCTTTCTTGGAATGTTCCTCTCGAGGCTGCAAACTTTTCTACCTCCTGCATTGTTTGCCTAGCCCAAAGAGGTCTCTTTCGACCAATCACAATGTCTCTAGGCCCATCAATAGGTTCCAAAGGCTCAGCTAGATTATCATCTTCTTTAGGATCAGTAGCCTCCCTCTGAATCTCAGGAGAATGGTCAACTTCCATGCCCTAAGGAGACTTTTGGTCTTCATTGTCTATCTCCATGTGAGTGCCCTTAGATCTCTTGAATGCAACATCCTCTTCAAATGTAACATCCCTGCTAATCTCTATCAGTTTTTGACCTGGAATGTAAACTCTGTAGGCTTTTGAAGACTCACTGTAGCCCACAAATATTCCCTTCTTGCCAGATGGTTCCAACTTTGTCCTTTCATCTTTAGGCACATGAACATACAAGACAACCAAAGATTCTGAAATAACACATGAACATACAAGACAACCAAAGATTCTTAAATAACTTACTTCCAGCTTCACGCCTGTGAAAGCTTCTTTAGGGGTCATGTTCTCCAGAATGTGGTGAGGGCTTCTATTTTGAACATACACAGCTGTCCTAGATGCTTCAGCCCAAAGGAAGGTTTGCAGATCTTGATCATGAATCATGGCTTTAGCTGCTTCTACAATGGATTTGTTCTTCCTTTCTGCAACACCGTTCTACTGTGGATTGTAAGGGACACAAAACTCCCTTTTAATCCCTACTTCAATGCAAAAGTTACGGAAGCTTCCAGAGATGTATTCTCCTCCGTTGTCAGATCTCAGAACTTTGATCCTTTTCCCGGACAAGTTCTCTACTTGAGCTTTGAATTCCTTGAATCTCTCAAGTACTTCCTCAAATTCTTTAGTCTTTAAGAAATAGATCCAAGTCTTTCTAGAGTAGTCATCAATAAAAATTACATAATACAAGAAACCACTCAAAGAAGCAACAGACATTGGACCACACAAATCAGAATGAACAAGATCAAGAATACATTTAGATCTACTCTCACTACTATGAAATGGACCTTTAGTATTCTTACCCAAAGCGCAACCTCTACAAGTGCCTTCATGTTCCTGGTTGAGTTTAGGAAAGCCCATGACCATCTTCTCCATGGTTGGAAGTGCTCTGAAGTGAAGGTGAGCAAGTCTTCTATGCCAAAGCTCACACAAACTTGATGAATCATGCAACAAAGCTTGTAATGGACGAGTGGAAAGTCTGTAGAGACTCTCATGTCAAACTCCAATCACACGAGCAATCTTGATACTTGAGTTCATCGGCCATGCAAGAACTTTACCTTCAAAGAATGCAACTTGATATCCTTTGTCCTCCAAGGCTGAGATAGAAACAAGGTTCCGCTTGATGCCAGGTATGAATAGCGCATCACTCAACTGTAAGGAGATGCCAGAATCTAAGTGAAGAGAGGAGGTCCCAACACCTTTCACAGAGTAACATGCATCATCTCCAATAATGACTTGAACACTTGAATCTCTCTCCACCAAATCAGATAGATGTTCTCTAAATCCAGTGATGTAACGAGATGCACCACTATCAATCAACCACGTGTTGTCGTCCGTAGGCACATTGCTTGATAAGGCATAATAGAATAGAAAACCACTTGAATCCTTCTGAGGAGAGATCTCACCCACATCTGCAACTGAAGCCTGCTGCTTAGGTCTGGTCGCACAATCTTTTGCATAGTGACCAAATTTGTCACATCTAAAGCATTGTATGTGGGAGAGGTCCTACTTCTTCTTAAATGCAGGGGCACCATCTGATCCTTTATCTCTATTCCTCTTGAAGTTGCCTTTCTTCCCTTCTCTTTCTTTCTTCTTCGAAGATTAAGCGGCAAGTACATGAATGTCTTCATTTGTAGAATTGCCTCTTGCAACCAATCTTGATTCTTCTTGGATGCAATCTGCTCTCAAGCGATCAAACTTAGGTAGTTTAGATCTTCCACTGATACCTTGGATAAATGGCTCCCAAGATTGAGGAAGACCATTAAGCGCCAACATAACCAAATCCTTATCATCCACCATATGCTCGGCTTGTATTGTTGATCTCATACATTTCTTCCAAAGTCTTGAACATTTCCCTTGCTGTCTTCAACTTGGAGATGATTGGCACAAGGTGGTCCTTCACGGAGTCTACCAAAATCTTCTTCGCCTTAGTGCAATCCTTTCTCCATAGAGACTTCTCATTCTCATCGGAAGGTTCGGGAATTTCGCTCTCCATGGACTCAGCAATCTCATTTTCTTCCAATGCAAGCATTACTCTAAACTTCCAAGATGTGAAGTTGGAAGCACCTTCAAGTCTATCTTCAATCTTGAGCCCGTTCACCATTTTCGAGGATAAGATAGATGCAAGAAGATGAGAACAAGAGTGAGAAGATAGCGCTGCTTATAAATCTGATCACGATCTTCCTTAAACCCGCTTTGATACCATGTTAATTTTATGATCAGATATAAAACTCAGATTTTAATTCAAATTCAAACACATAAACACAGCATATACCCTCGGAAAACCCTCCACTTGAAGGAGGAAAACCCAGCAACAATATATCACTTATATATTATATAAGAATCAACAAAGTCTTTTACAATGAGGCTGAATTCAAGGCCAATCAACAGCACCAACTCTAGATGCAATAACAGATTATAATCTGCTCTTCCTTGATATCAAATTCTGCTCTTAGAGAACCTTCGATCTGCTCTTGATGAAATTCGCACTTGTGAAGGAATGAATGAATCAAATTTGCTTGATGATAAATGAACGGAAATGAACTTGTATATATACAATGTGAGGGAGAGGTCGCACCTCTTCAAGAGCAAGGTCGGCCAATAATGAAAATATATTACAAATAAAATGAAATGAATATCAAGGAAGGTCGGCCAAGATAAGAACAATAATTAAATGAAGTGAAGCGCCTCTTCACTTAGTAAATCGGCATCATATAAATTGAATAGTTGAAGGCTATTATTCAATTTTGTTTCTTCAAGTTGTGGCTGGAAGTGACACCTGAAGCTGCTAACATTAACAGAGCCGCTGGTCTCTGTAGTCGATGGCTTCAATCTGCCTCTTTCCATGACTCCCATTTTGACAAACCCTCAGTGCAAGGGGAGAATTACATGCTTGAGCGACATTAATTCCATGTCCCGCTGAACTCAAGGTGAGCGGTGGATGCAAAAGCCTGTGCACCAGAATATGTCGAATACAACCATTTCCAAGTCATGTCCTACGCTAGATCTCTGTCCCCGATGCCCACAAGATTTGAAATAGATTTTTCTTTTGATTTAATATGCACATTTATATTTGCTGATGGGAGTGGTGTGTGGGAGTCGGATACTGTTTTATTTTATTTTACAGTTTTTATTTGTTATTTAATTTTGTTTTTTATTCATTATGTTAAAATATAATATTTTAAAATAAATAAATTAAATTTTTATTATAATATATTTATTATTTAATATATAATTTAGTTTATTTATTATTTATATATTAATATCTTTAAAATTTAAATTATATTTTTAAACATATTTATTATTTGTTTTACTTTGTATTTAGCTTTATTAATATATTTAAACATATTAGTATATTAATATTATATTTTTACTTATTTTAAGTTTATTACTTATATTTTAAAAAAATTAAAATTATATAAGACAAATTTAATCCGAATTTTTTACTTTTCAAATTTTTTCCTTGTCCAACTTCATCCGAATTTCAATGTTGTTGAACTCGAATTCAAATTTGAACCTCGTGACTTAGCTTATAGTTATAAAAAGATGTATAAGAATTACAAATGAAACTTTGGCAAACTAGTAAAACTTAAAAAACTACTAAACTTTGAAATGAACATTAACACTTTAAAATTGAACAATTAAAATGTCGAATTCAACATTTCTATTATATTCAAGATTTCATAACAATTATTACAATGAGTACAATGATGATTACAAATGCTCAAAATAACAATATGGAGTGAAGTGAGGCCTCTAATCATCCCCAATCTCCCCATCACTAGAATTGTTGGACTCCACATGGTCAAGCTCCTCCATACTAATACCAACCAACCTTCTCTATGTAGCATCCTCATCAATCTGTGTTGGCTCCTCTGGCTCTACATCCCACCGCAATGCTCGACTCTCCTTGTACAAATGTGAGTTGTGGTCAATGAAACGCAAGGCACTATGTACAACCACAAGCTTCTCTGCTTTCCTAGAGGTTAGCCTATTCCACTTAAGGGAGTGGATGAAGCTATAAATAGAACAATTCCTCTCAACAGGAGAAGAACTAGAAACTTGAGATAGCAAAAAAAAATGGCTAGAGAGGTGGTCAAAGAAGTCAGTCCATGCATAGTCCACCATAAAATTGGGTCCTTCTGTACAAGCCTCCCATCATAACTCATTTCCATATTTTGTACCTAGCTGTTGTTTTGTTAAACTCTATCCCTTTGCAATATGGACAACACCAAAGAAGAAAGCCATCTCAAGGTCATTTATAGCCCTCAAGGATCAATTAATTCACAAGACCCTTCTGAAATAGCTATCTCTTTGAAATGTAATAAATGTAGGTCAGTGCCTTAATGAAGCAAAAAAACAACCAAAAGTGACTTCTTCACAATGCAAGACAAGGTACAGACACAAGTGATGAATGTAAAAGTGAGATGGATCTAATATATTTATGGCTTATTTATCTAGCTTTGCTTGTTGAATAGGACATAAATCTTAACCATGGTTAGGATAGTTGAACAATAAAGATGGCCCATAGAAAATCAAATCTGAAACAATCTTACAAATGGTTTTATAGATGTCCAAATGGGGACCTCGACCAATCAACAATTGTTCTTTTTACTTCCTCAAGACTATTCATCTTCTTTGTGGAGAAATTATTTACTTTAAAAAAACAGGATTCATTTTTACTCCAAACGCATTCCCTATCCGAAGTGAACCAGCTGACTATGAGCATCAACGGTGCAAAGTATCCGAGATGGTATGCAAGACGATTAGAACTATCCCAACCATTGGATTTACATTGGTTGTTAGCTAACTAATGTCAAATGCAATTGAATAGATTCAAACCATGCGAAGACTGAAAAAGCATGCAACATTATTTGTTCGTGAATGCAATTATCTAGCGATATATAGCCGTAACGACAGTAACATGACACTTCTTGCTTTTAAAACTTCAAATTTCAGCCATCTTCACATTGTCGCCATTCTATCTCTTCGAGAAGTTTGACTAAGTGAGGACAACATGTCAGCTGCATCAGTTGATGTGGATGTTTGCAAAAATATCTAATCCACCATGATCATAAAAATAGTTTCCCTTCTCCAACTTTGGCATTTAAGCGGTAGATTTGGTTTGCCTTTAGTTTATCAACTTTTATATATACCTTCGTTTAGAAAAATGTTATTATTTGTTGGTAAGTTATTAGATTTTATATAATTTAAGTATATTATAATAAAATATATTATATGTAAGTTTCTTTGTTTAGTTTGTTGTTTATTATATAAGTTTATTTATTTAAAATAAGTTAAATAAAGAAATTTACATGTAATATATTTTATTATAATATATGTTTAATCTTTTATTTAATTATATAATACATGTCTTGTATTTATTATTATATATTATAATTATTAAATAAAAATATAAAATTAATAAGTATAATATATTTTACATATAGTACTATTTAAATTAATTTATAAGAAACTTAACAATTTAATTGACTTTTTAGGGAGAGAGAGGGGGATAGATAAGGAGGGAGGGAGAGAGATATAGAGATCAAGAGAAATGAAATGAAATGAAATATTTTAATGACGTCCACGAGGCCAAAGAAGCCTATGGGACCCAAGAGCAGCACAGGAACCACCCATAGCACAGCCCTAGACAAAATGGAGGCTCCGTTCGAGATCAGCCCTTCTGCAGTGAATTTTGATGATGAAGTTTGCAGTTTTGTCGAGTCTTGAATCTTCAAACAAGGTATTTAAATTGTCAACCTGCACCGTATCCCCATAGCTGGCCCGGATGTCTTTATATGCTAAGCATTCTATGATAAAGTGCCATTTCGTCTCCACCATACCCTTGTTACAGATACGGCATATTCTATTTCCCCACTCTTCTTTAGGAACCACCCACCTACCCATTTCACACAGATCAAGATATAGTCCGGCGCTTTAATGAAGGGATGGGAGAAGAGAGAGATAAATAAAGAGAAGAAAAGGATCTCGGAGAAATCAGTGGAAAAATAAAGATAGATTAAAGGAAGAGGGGCTGATGAAATAAAGGCCATCGCCGACTAAAAACCATCATCGCGTCGAGAGATGAGGGAAAGGCTTATAGAAAGGGATAATGGAAATAAAACCATCAGGTTATGGAGTCATGGTTAGGCTCGTCTTATATACAAAGTTCATCAAATTAAGCCAATTCTCCATTCCCTCTTTCCTATCCATTCTCTATCTCTCCCTCTTATCTCCCCCTCTAAATCCCTATCTCTACTTTTTGTTTGTATATCTATTTGTCTCTCTCTCCCTCTCCCCTTCTTTCTATATCTACTTATATCTCTCTCTATCACTCTATCTCACCATCAATCTCTATCTCTCCCTCTTCCTCTTCCTCTTCCTCTCCATCTCTCCCTCTCCATCTCCCTATCTCCCTATCTCTCTCTATCTTTATCTCTCCCTCGACATCTCTCTATCTATCTATCTATTTTTCTCCCTCTTCCTCCCTCACTCTATCTTCATCTCTACCTCTATCTTCCTCTCCCCCCTCTATCTCTAGACATGTCTCCCTCTCTCTATCCATCCATCTCTCTCCCTCCCTCTCCCTCTTCGTAGACCTCTATACCTATATCTCTTTGCCTCTCTATCTATCTCATTATCTCTCCATCTCTCTTTACCCCTATATATCTCCCTCTCCCTACCTCTCTCTATGTATCACTTCGTATCTCTATATTTATCTTTCTATTTCTCCCCCTCTCATTATCTCCCTCTCTCTCTCCCTCTCTATATATTTATCTCTTCCATCTCTATCTCTCCCTATTGCAAACATAACATGAACCTTTTGGTAATGGCCTACCAATTGACCTCATGTAATGCACAAATGTAAGCAAAAAAACCAAAGTTTTTCCTCATTGACCTTCCACACCTCTTTGGTGTACCCATTGCACACCAAGGTGCAATTGCTAGCTTAAGTTATTATCAGGGAAAGCCCAGGATGCATCCCCTGCCCTCTTTCAGGTGTCCCAATACCAGAGATGTTTTGGTGAGGCAAGGATGCCTCGGAAAAGTCCCTAGGACGGTTGGCCATACCCACATGTAAAAGTGAAAAAAAATTACTAAATCTTAAACAAAATGAAAAAGATCCAATTTGCAGAATTGTATGCAATTTGACACATTCTATCAAAGCTCAAATTTCCCATGAATTGTTGGCACAGTTGAGGTGTCTATGTTTATAGCCCCTTTCGAATCCATCTCAAACTTACCCAACAGCTTACCCCATGGGCACACATCATCGTGACCCTCGTTGTGAAAGAATAACCAGCTTTGAATGCAAAAAGCATTGGCTCAAGCTATCTTCAGAAGGAAAATATCGTGCAAGTAAAACCAGGGCACCCCACAAGTAGTATATTCTTGACTGGAATGCAACCAAGGCAGGAACATTGAAATACTGCTGCTTATTATACTCATTTGTGTTTTATCCAAATGTATTTATGAAATGTCTATTTCATAATCACATCAATGATGTCAGACTAGGGAGATCCCTTAATAAGTTAATATACAAAACAATTATCAAATCAAGAAATAACTAAATTTTAATCCCTACATTATAGTTGTAGCCCCAACCTTTTCATTTTATTGTATATGCACATTGGTAATGAAAACTCAAATTATTAGACATTGAAATTTTGTTAATTTGTATTAATATTTGAAACTTTCTACATTTTTAAATTTTCCCTATTTTTTTAATATTGTCCCTGTCATCCCCTAAATCTCCCACTCCCTTCCACCCAAAAACACATCACCCAATTTCCTGCTTTTCCCATCCAGGAAACTTAGTGGAACATAGGTTATTATCATAGTTGCCAGGAGACTGGTACCGGTATCAATACGGATTTTTTTTAAATAGGAGATGGGGGTACTTGGAGACGCACGAAAATAATTTAATCACTCTTAGACACGTCAAATACATTATGCTTTAATTTTTAAAGTTTCAAATGTTTAAACATTAAAGTTTTCTTAGGTATTTTAGCGGGAAACGGCAAGGTACTCGGGAAACTTCGACGGAAGTCTCCAACCACCTGGAGGCATCTCTAGAGACAGTACCAGTACCGGAGACACGCCTCAGGGGGGGTAGGCGCGTCTCCCGACAACTATGGTTATTATGCATTAACAAGTTATGACACATCATGTGACAACACATTGTGATTGAACAATTTAAATCAAGAGAAAGATGATTGTTTGCTAAATTAGAACCTTAGAATATGGAATAACAACATGAGCAAGAACAGAGCATCCCCTGTAATCTAATTTTGTAATTTTGTTTCCGTTCTAAGCTTGAATGAGTAGAAGATAATGCTTTAGAGTTATTTAACAAGAAGTGTGTCATATAGAACAAATGAAATAAAATTCACTTTAAACCATAGATGGAAAACTCACCAAAAACTCGAGAGTTTTTCAAAAACTTGCAAGTTTTTTTTTCAAAATGAGTTTTTGGTACAAGTACTCGCCTGCAAAAACTTGTTGAGTTTTTCTAAAATATTTATCGAGTTTTTGGCAAGTTTTTCAGAAAAACTCGGAGAGTTCTTTAAAAAAACTTGGCCTCTTAGCAAAAAGAAACCTACAGCCGGAATAAAGGCAATTTCGATTATTTTTTGCGGTTTGTGTGGTTTTGAAGGTCTTAATTTGGGCTTTGTCAATATTGTTTTTTGCCACTCAAAAAATAATGAAAATGAGGTGCGCCATGGAGTTTTGAATGGTTTCGGAAGCCTTATATTGGTGCTAGCGGAGAGGGCCCTGCTCCCAAACCCACGTGAGGGGCGTTGCCCCTCAACCCTGCTAGGGGTGCTGCCCCCAGACCCCCACGAGAGGCATTGCCCCTCAACCCCGCTAAGGCGTTCCCCCTAGACCCACACGAGGGGCGTTGCCCCTCGACCCCGCTAGGGGCATTGACCCCAAACCCCCACAAGGGGGGCTGCCCCTCAACCCCATTGGGGCATTGCCCTCAAACTTCCATTGAATTCATTTGATTTTCTAGGTACTCTCCAAGTCCAAGTTTCCAAGTTTGCCTACAAGTCTTCATCTATAATATTGTCTAGTTCTACCTCTCCCCTAGTTTTCACCAGACATGGGAAAGAGGAAGATGTAAATTTGTAAAATATATTAATGTGTATTTACTTTCATTTTTACAAAAAATATTTGCTATTTTCATTTTGTTTCAGAATCTCAACATCAGCGCATTCCACATGAGGATGCCATTTTGTACCCAATTTGCTTTCAAATCAATCAAATACAACTAGACTCGGCTTGTTTCTTTTATGTACTCATTTATTGACTTATTGGATGCATCTTATCATTGAATTTTGCAACAACAAAAAATGCGTTTTTAGTGAAATTTAAGCAATTTTTTAAGTTGCCGAGTACTTGCAATTGGCGAGTTTCCAACTATGCTTTAAACTATACAACATACAGAAGAGTTGCCCCAACTTGAAAAGAAACACAAAAAGAGTTGCAAAAGGAAAGGCAGGGGTTATAGATACTGCAAAATCCTATATGAAGATGGGAGAATTGATACCTTCTTCAAGCGTTCTTCAAAAGAACTCATAGCCCGTGATTGATCAACTTTATCAAGATAAAAGTCCCGTTCTTTCTTGGCGGCAGCTAATTCGATAGCCAATTTTTGCTCATGGACTGCATTCTTGTACGCTGCAAAAAAAATGTTTATTTTAGTCCAGATATCAGAAATTCTTGTATATCATCTCTGCTTTGTCTTTGCATAAAAAAAAAGTGCACTAAAGATATTTTGCAGATCACTAAGCTTTTGCAATCCAATAAATATAATCATATGATATCATGAATTCAATCATAAATAAGAAAAATATAAGAATGATCATTTCGTAGAAGATCTACACGCCCCATTAAGCCAATTTCACTTTTATAAAATAAAATGCTCACAATTAAAATAGTTGCAAATGGCATACCAATTTCTTCAGTAAGATTGTCCCATTTAAATTTGTGAAGGTATTTGATATTCCAAAGATCATAATAATGCGATGATCGCCTTTTACCTCCTGCAAAAAGCAAATACTCAAAAAATGCAAATAGAAATAGACCTCAATTTGCCATTACTTCAGAGTAACTAAATAGTTTTCCACAAAGCCACAATAAAAAAAGATAATTTTCAAACCAAATGAATAAAAATGTTATACAGCATTGCCCATTTTACAATTGTTAAAAGAACTAAAAAGCCTGAATAAAATTAATTTAGAAGCATGTTTACAAGAGAAACAAATGTAATAATCATATCCTTGAAAATAAATGCAGTGTTAGGGCAAGCTATAAGCTAATGACACCATATAATGTCAACATGACAATTTATGTACAATATTATTGTCAATTGACAAGAGGCCATAATGACATGCAATCAATTCCATGTGTATTCAAATCAATTTAAAAATGAAAGTTGCTTGAACTTCTTTAGTGAAAGAACAGAAGCAAGATAATTTCAAAGATGTCATCCCAGCTTAGATAGAGGGAAACATTTAATCATTGTGGCTAGAGTTACCAGCCAGTCTTTGAAAGAGACTGTGGCAAGTGGCAACTATATTTCCTTCTGAAGGGAATTGCGCTTTTTGTCTCCTTAGATATCCCCAATGTCTGAGCTCTAAGAAAATTCTTTCTTTATGTCCTGACACAAGGAACATCTAATTCAAATGAATAGAGATCAAATATCAGTTTTATCGCAGGATTTCTTCTTTGTAATCACTTATGGGCCATTGCTGCTTCCGAAAATCCTCGCTAACTTTTTGCCAAGAAAATTTTGAAATAGTGAATATCAACCCACAGGCAGTCACAAATCACTCCAGAGTTTTGTATTGAAAAACCAAATCAACTTCCTGGGCTGCTTTGAATAATGAACTGGTAAATTTAGACTTTCAATCTCTTCAAACTAGGTGTTATTAGGGAAAACAATGTTATTGGGACCTTTCAACAAGCCTCATCCAAGGGAGGATAGACATATGATAGCACGGCATAATCTAATTGGCAAGGAGTATGTGTGAGAATAAAGCTACAAACTTCTGCAATCTCATTCTCCTGCTCTCTCAAGTTGCTATTTTGTCAGCACTAAGGAAAAACTCACACTTATCACTTCATCCACTCCATCAAGATAAACAAACTGTCCTCTATATAAGTGGAGAAGCTATTTGCAGCGAGGTGACACCACAAGTGGATGAGGAGGGGAGCCAAGGGATTCAACGAAGATTGGATGGTGCCACTGAGCATCTTTATTGACCCAGAGAATTCCAGAAGTGTTGAAGAAGCAAAAATGTCTTAGTCATTGTGCGGTGAATGGAAGCTAAAGAAAAGAGAAGGGTGTATAAACCCAGCTCATTGTCTGCTCCATGTTTTTGTGGTACTTGCAGAATATTTAGATATTCAATATCTTTATATTATAGCATACAGTGGATGGGCATTAAAATGTATGGATGTATGGTCACTTCTATGATTATGATCATCTTGATTAACTGGAGATGCAATACTGACAAATTGTGATTTAGTAATCATCCATATGTATAGACTCCCTTAGAAAGTATTCAAATTCATCCATATAAACTCCAACTACATCAAAGGGACTAGATATCCAAGACTGAGCAAAAATAAATGACCTAGAACAAGACAATTAAATGTTGATCATACATGAAAGACTTTAGATGAGTATACCTAGATATTCCTCCTACTCTAGTCAATGAATTTGATATCTGTTCCAATAAAAAATGTTGTTTTACAATTAATAAAATTCCAAAGTACAGACAAAGCAAATTCACAAGTATAGATGAAGCACTTTACTAGTTAAGTACAGACAAAGCACA